>PNEQ01036984.1:0-17774 GCA_003012365.1 Medauroidea extradentata
TTTTATAATTTTATCTCATTTTGACTTTGTCACTTTTGGCAGTAAACCGACGATATATCATCTCACTAATCTCAAGTTTGGGGCACCAAATACGTTTCCGCGAAACCTTTACCCTCTGAAACTTTGTAATGTCAATAAAGTTAAAGTGAATATTTTGAAAATATATAATTGAGGGCACCATCACCAATGATTGTGCACATGGTAAACAGATGTTTCTCATTCGATTAACCTCTTACCTTAGGTGTCTGTAATCACCCCACAGCGTCAAATAGGCAGGGCTATAAATATGGCCCAAGCGAAGTCGCTGTTAGTGGCAGGGACAAACTTAAGACTGATTTTCGCGTGGACAGCTATAGCTACTTATCCTGCTGCAGAATTAGTTCAACTAGCCGCTTGGACCTAACACTTGATGACTAAAGTACCAATCTTGTGTACAAAGTAGTTTCTCAATTCAAGTAAATATTATCAGATACGAATAATACTCGCGAGCAAAGCCGCGGGGGAATGCTAGTTAAATATAAAAAATATTCAAAGAATACAGAGATGTATATTGTCGTTGGTTTTATGTGTATTTTTTTTTTATTGTGCAATAGTATTTTCAATTTGGCGATGTGTGATTAAATGTTTCAACCTAGATCCTAAAAACTACTCCATCTCGTCAAAAGGACTACTTTTCTCACTGCATTCCTACTTCAGCCCATTCGGAGCATACTCACACTAAAATTTTTTCCAGGATTCTTCAGATCTTCCCGAATTCAACCCAGACTGAAGTGTTAATCTAAACGTAGTATACGTATTTTATTTGACACTACTCAGCTACTAAAAGCTGCGAAATGAATTCCAAGGAAAAAATACTTTTAGTTTCTGTCACATTTTTTTATTACAATTTTTTAGTTCATACGTACTCGTGCCATTCAACAAAATTATCTGTTATTTTTTTATATGCTAAACCAAGTAACATGTTCAGCATTTTATTTGCTGTTCAGAAAACAAGCCGGCTTCCATAACGTGTTCGGTAGCATGCCGACATGCGGTCCGAGAGGTTCTGGGTTCGATTCTCAGCACGGGCATGGCTGTTTGTGTCGTTTATTTAGGTTTAGATAGTTTGTAAGCCGTCCATTACTAAGCCTAATTAATTGCATGAAACCGTGAAGGGGGGGGGGGCGTTAAAAACTCTACAATAAAAATTATTAAATTGCAAAATAAGATTTGTTGTTAGCTCAAGTAATTTTTTCCTAAGTCTTTGTATAGACACATATCATTGCCTCCACCAGTTATTATTTAGAGAACTTTGTCAGCTACCAAGCTGCACAGATATAATGCTTAATGAGACCATTTTTTGTGAATGGGTTCTTTGGTGAAATGTCTGTTAGTATATTCATTATGATATTTGTAATAAATTGTTAAGAATGAAAAATTATAGCAAAACATAATTTTTTTTACAAATATTCAATGTTTATTAAATATTTTCTTAGTTACTGAAATATTATATATCGAGGCAATACTTATGTAGTCGAAACCATATTTTTCGTTTGTACAAAACTTCTTCGTTAAGAGCAGAATGTTTTAATACTCTTAATACCGTAGCAGATTATTTCCACAAATTTTAAATTTATTTGTGCAATATGCGTTATTACGCGCTGAACGTTATTGTTTGTTCATAACTTTTAATCTCCAGTGATTATCTCAGTTTGTAAATCAAGTAAGCGTCATTCGATTAATCAGATTACGTAATAGAATATTTTAAAAGCCAAGATAAAATTTCAACTGTATAGAATTAAAAAATGCTGAGTTGAAATATATGTAATATAAACATACATGTTGTAACCAGGTCTAAGTTATAGAAAGAGAAAGTAGCAACTACATAATTTTAAAGACTTTTCAAAAACTAATGTTGTGAATGATAAACACTACAGTGTATTGAAATAATTTTGTTTTGACATATAATAAAACTACATAAAAATTATAAGTGGGAATCGAGAGTGGTTTTCAGAATACTCTGTTGCTTAAGAATACAGATTTAGAATGTCACACAAAAATATCCGTTTCATGAATTGAGGTGGCTACTACGCTACATAGTGTTAAAAAAATGTCATTTAAATTATGATGATAAACTCAGGAGCATGTGAGAAATGTAACTAATATTTGTATTGATAAATGTTGTAAGATGCTTATCTATTTATGATGAAATAAACAGTTTAAAGGAAGCAGATATTGCATGAAAATGAACAATAAGATCTATTACGTAAGAGCACAGACGTAAAACAACAGCTTTATAGCAGTTTTTTTATTTACTTCTAAAACGATAAGCCAACAACTTCCAAAAGAATATAATGAATAAAACTAACATTGTTCTCTTGAAAACTGTGTTATAAAATGCAATCAAAACAGAATGAAAACTTCTGATTTTTTTCAGATAAGAAGAAAGTGTATGCTAAATAAAACGCACAAAACTATGTTTTTCATTTCGGCATTTTCTTACTGAAATATCGAAAACAAATGTTTTAGAAAAATATTTATAAATCCTAGATGACCACTTATTATCTTCCTTAGTTTTCCGATTTTACCATTCCTTTGTGACAGTTACGTTGACATAGTGTTCTTAACTATATTGTGCATAATTATTTAATTGTCAGTGTTTTATGGACTAACAATATAATTCCATCAGTGTTTGCAGTTATCCCATACATATATTCACAAATTAAATATCATTGATTTAGTTTTTGAAAACACACATGCGACCAGAAAAAAGAACACCTCTTGTTCGTGGAATAGATTATATCTACGCCTTTTTGCCGCACATTACAAGAGACTTTACAGGGGAAGAAATTTAGTTGCCGATAGCGAGAAATCTTGCTTGCTTATATTAAACTGTAGCATGTGTTGTTTGGGGTAAAGTGAGGCAGAGTATTTCTGTAACCCTAGTTAAGATATTTTGTATTCGCCAGTAACTGTTCATTTTAAACAAAGCACTCTTAGTAACAATCAAAGTGTGTAGATTGTACCGTACTCTAAAATTAACGTTCCAGGTCACAATAAAAATATATTATAACTATCATTCTAAACGAAATGGTCTTCAAAAGGGGTCATTTTTTATCTTATGCCGCCTATTATCGAATTTTCAAATTACTCAACAAAACTCTTTTATCGTCATTAAGGGTACGGGTACATAAATTTTGACTAAATTCTGCTCTTATGAAAATTATTATATCTTTTTCCTCGTAATGACACGTAAACGTCAACATTTGCATGTTGCGGTTTTATGTACGATGATACTAAAACCAACTGACATATCAACCTGAAAAAAAAAAAAAAGCTAAAGTGAATAACGATGATGTCGGCTACAAGGTCTCGTATATAAAAACACAAATAATTGCTGTATTTTAAAAATAATTGTTATATTTAATTTTTAATTTCAGAAATTTTTTAAATTAATAATATCAGTATTAAAATAAATATCATATTATTTCTTAAGAGCAAAATTTTGTCACAACTTGTGTCTAAAATAAGAACAAGTATCTAGCAAAAATATAAGAACAAAAATATGACGATGAAATTTGCTGTGCACCGTGCCCTTAAGCTGTTATTGCTGTGAAAGAATGTACTGTAAACGTAATAGGCACAACTTTACGGACTCTCAAATACTTCTGTACAGTAGCAGGGTATAAAAAGGGGGGGGGGGCAGGAAGACTCTACCCACACTTAAGTTTTAATATTTAAAAATATTAAAAATTCTGCCAGCTGTATATGCAATATTTAGACTCGAAAACCATTAAATTAGCACCAATTTGCACACTAAAATAAAAATTTTCCCGGGGAAAGTCACCCGGACCCTCACTGTAATAAGTCTTAATACAAAAAAAACTCAGAAATTAGTTTTGACAAAGATCCTGGTTCCCCCCCCCTTTTTTTTTTTTACAAGAATACCTTCCGCCGCCACTGCATTTGTATTATTATAAAACAAAGTTTGGCTCCGTCCTTTGCGTCTTGTAACTAACAGTACAAAGTACTGACTGATGACGTGCTCATAACAAGGTGTATGACAGATGATCGGAATAAAAAATTATAATGTGAACCGTCGAAACACAGATTATGCCCTTTCAAAACTAAACAATTCAACGGCATTTCAGTCAGGACTGAACGAGTAAGTGTTGGAGCAACTATCTGCAGATATATTTCTTTCTTAACATAATCACAGGTACCGAATTCATTTCATTCTATATAGTTAATCGTTTACGTTGCCTCATATGGTATAAATTGCCTTATGGAACCAAAACTGGCAATTATGCTGTAAAATGCTAGACCAAACTGTAAAATCCTTTTTTAACTATTTTAAATTTTATGAGTAAGAAGATTTCTTATCCTTCTTTCCACGTTCAGTATTCTACTATCAATCATTGGTTGCCGTTTCTGCCACTCACTCACCTTGCATTCTGACTCGTGGAGTTGTATTCTCGGAGAGAAATTAAGGCAGGTTCTGTGGAGTACGGAAAGTGTGGACTATTTATACCGCCAGAAGAGGTTGCGCTGTACGGCCAAAGTGCAGAACTCGCTGTGCGCCTTGAGGTGTTTCTGTGAACTGCATCAAGTCTTAATCCCTCTGTTGATTCCCGCGCTCCGAACAACACCTCTTGTGTTTGTGCTGTGGGGCGAATCCTACTCAGATAACGTCGCAAACAATTCTTGACAATCGGGCTTTGAGGAGGAAAATAAAATTTTATCTGAAGAAGGGGAAATCTACATACAAATTTTTCACTGCGATGTTATGGAGAAACGGTAGCATCTTTCGAAAACATGTCCAACTCAAGGACGTAAACTGAGTCGCAAGAGGAAACACAAGCACTTATTTCCCAACGCAAGGGAATAAAATTCCATGGCATGTTCTAATACGTAATACCTATGTGAATTGTTATCTTCTTGTTTGTTTGCTCTCACTATAAATCACTTTTGTCTTAAAGTACACTCCTATTTCAGTGAAATGTGTATCCGATGAGTATTTTCAGAAAAACGGTATTTTACTAACTCAATGAACCATGTATTCAAAATATCTTACGTCTAATAAGAAATCTAATCGAAACATATGAAGTTATTCAGAAATGTATGCGTTTTAAAAGCCTGATAAACCATGGGCCGTTTGAAAGTTAGTTTGCCTATTGACTAGCGTTAAGCTGCCTCAGCTAGCCAATACACTAAACGAAACGTTGCATCCTTCGAAAACAGACATGCTGGTGAAGAGTTCTTCAAAATAACCAGCCTCGTTCACATTTTTTGACAGAAACTCTCTAACAAGTCAGTATTCCCTTAAAAAATGAACACACTTTTGAGAAGTGAAGTGAAGCCAGCTAAACAGTAGTTAATTGCACTCATGGTTATGAAATCCTACCTCGATAAAAATATATATTTAGCTTTCTTATGGTAAATCCCATAAGGCATGCCCCCTACGTAGTCTGAATGTGTAAGTGTGGGGCACTAAATAAGTGGAGTGCTTATGTTAACGCTTACTACCTTAGTTTATGTAACGTAATATCGCCTTAATGGCGCAAGCCACTTAACTAGTATGCAGGGCTTCACTTTCATTTAATTTACTACGGTGCTTTGATTGGTGACAATATCGTGCAATTTTTTTGGGTGGCTGGCGTAAAGACCTAACTATGTTAGGTATTTTTATTTTAAGATTGAGATTTGTATTTACCACATAAGGCTATCGCAAAAGTTGTTTTCAGCCATTTTGAGAGTCCGAAAATAATATTTCTCATAATCGTACTGAGGTTTAAATATCGAAACATAGTCTCAAGTATGTGTTATTTAATTGTATACAATAATTGACTACGAGTTGAGTAATTCCGTTAGTAAGTAAACTAGCGCAACACACTGCAACATATTTTAAGGGCTTGTTCCCGAGTTTTTTTTTTTTTCAGTCTGGTGCCAATAACACAAATATTTTTTAACCAAAAGTTTTGAAAAAAATTTGAGTCGATGTGCAATCTTACGATGCACAATACTGTGGACGCGTTTTTTTTAATAATGTACCATTCGCCAGCAAAAAAATAATTTCCTTCATTTTTGCTTATTTTCACGACGAAAAACACGGTACTTTGGGTAATGAAATCTAAAAAACCGTTCAGTATAATTCTACAAAAAAAATTCAGCTACAAATTATAACATGTAAGTGTCAAAACTGTGCAGCGAAATTTTGATATGAGTATTAGGTAGCAATAAAAAAAATATTTTCGAAATCACTGCAGAACTCCGTAACAATGCCTTAACTGCAGGTATTGGGATGTCCATTAAACGATATTCAAGTGTTAAAAACTTACTTTCAGCGTATTTTACATTTGCTGTTGTTTTATCAAGTGTCAACGCGAGGAAAGTATAAAAAATAAATTTCACCAACAAAAGATTACAAGGCAACTAGAAGGAACAATAGGACGGAGACTAACATGTCATGCACTTAATATTATAACATCTCGGAATTTTCCTGAAATGATTTCGGGAAATCTGGAAAAACTTAAACAGAGATATTCTGACCGGGAATCGAACATGGGTGTCGTATAACGCAAGCCAATTGTTTAACCACTACATAGCATCACTCATATAACCTTTGAAATGTGTCCAAGCTGTGATTACATCGCGTGCAAAAGTACGTAAAGTCAAGGTAGCGTTCAGAAGATCCTAATAGTTTGTCTCGGTTGACAGCACTGCTTCCCATCGTTATTTCAGGAAAGTTCTGGTTATGTTATCAAAAGTAAAACTTTTGGTTTTCTTCGTACTTTTTTTCAAGACACTAAATAACTTCTAAACAAGTAATTTAAAAACGTCAGAACTTCTCCTTATTATTTGTAAAGCAGTTATCAAAACAGTTGTATCCCGTGGTTAAGGATTGAGGTTATAAGTTATTGTCAATAATACCAAATGCTTAAATGTTTTGAAGTTATTTTAGTTCTAATAATTTTTACAAACTTTAGTAGACGTGTCAGATAGAAAATGTCAGTGAAAATGTGTTTGAGCTGTTGATTCTGACTGAATGTCTTAGTATAATAGGGTTATTTTCATTCAGGACTTCATTTGAATTTAAAATGACTTCCTTAATAAATCCCCCGTTATTATTTGAGACTCTGAAAATAATTGCTTTCGGTTGGCGTTGATTTGCATAGCTCAGACATTCTGTGGTTTGTTGTACATTTTGTAATAATGCGTATTTTTTCAGAGTTATAGTTCACTGTATCAAGTATCTCTATTATTAATTACTAGTTACTATTTTTGGGTTTTGAAAAGTAATTATAATTGTGAGAATTACCGGTACATAAATCTTATAGTTGTAACACTTTTATGTCAGCTTCTGTTAGGGAAACAAATTTCCCTATTTTCTGACGTAATATATAACCTATGCTACAAAACATATTTCTGAAGCGATGATAACTTCTATCGCTCCGTATCAGTCATACACAATAAGCAGTGAAGTGACGTAATAATTTCACGCGAGTTACTTACAGGGATGTGATATTGACTATTTATTTTTTAATTCATAAACATTGGTTTGATGTTTTCGAAATGAATTTACGGAAAAATTGAACATTACAAATACGGAGACAAACCACAAAATAGTGCGTTTAATCAACTGTCTCTGCAGGTCGACCTACGTCCACAAAACATTATTTCTGTCTGTAACGTTGCTTTATATCATCGCTGTTAAGTATCCGCATATACAGATTGTTGTAAAATTGCATGTAAAGTCTTTTGGGGGAACAATAATTTCATCTAGAGAAACACAAAGTGTTATATGAACATATGCCCGAAAACGCGCCGTTACTGTTGTATAAGTATCATGGCTAGAGATGATGGAATATCGCGAAAATTTTTTGTGCCAACATAATCTTGAAAACGCTGATACAACGTAGCTGTCTGCAGACCTATAACACGCATAAAATATTACAATAGCGGGATTCCTATTGGCTCAGTCAAATAGGGTAACAGCTACTCGTACAAGCGAAAGCCAGTCATCTTTTCATAAGCTGAAAGTACGTTGAAGTCTAGCAAATAGTCAAGTTTTCCCGCGATAAAACATCATCTCTAATCATGGCTTACAGTTAGAGACACTGGAAAATCGCGAAACTGTTTAAAATAGTCTCCAATAAACTGTATTATATTAACCGTGACACGTGTGAACAGTTTTGGGACAAATCACACACGCTGTGTGTTCCACGCTGTACAGTTCCAACTGGGCCTGTTGCAGAGAGAAAAAAGGTACAAATAAACGATAGCCAATGTTGATACAAAACGTTCAGTATTATATACGTCACGTTGGAGTCTGGCAAACAGTCAACTATTCCCGCGATTTTCTAGTGTCTCTAATTACAGTGCATGGTTAGAGATGATAATATATCGCGAACAATTTTTGTGCCAACATACCCTTGAAAACACTGTAGTTTCTTGCGACTTGTATGACAGGATGTTATACGCCTGACACAGCGTAGTTGTCTGCAGACCAATAACAGGCATCAAACACTACAATAGCGGGATCTTATTTGCTCGGTCAAATAGGGCAACAGCTCTAAGCACAAGCGAAAGCCTGTCATCTTCCCGTAAGTTGAACGTACGTCGAAACCCACCTAAGAGTCAAGTTTCCCCGCGATACACCATCATCTCTATGCATGGTGCGTGAGCTGGATCATGTTAGTGTAAAATAATACATTGGAAAATGCCTACCGTCCAATCAAATATGATTCATCTGGCATGCAGTTGACAACTATCATAGATGCAATAACTAGAGACCCTGGTTTTTCGCGAAAAGAATTTCGCCCCACTTTGTTTCAGTGCCTTACGCACACATCTGCAATTCTGCTTCATGGTTATTGGCAGCGTGTTTATGTGACAAGCCGTATCTCATTTGACTGAGCCAATTACAATAACGTCCCTGCAACACCACACGTCTGTAATTTGCGGGTAGAATCCCAAGGCTCGTGACAGTTAACATATCTACCAATAACATTTCACAGCTACACGGCTCAGCCTGCATGCTAATGTACTACAGAAACGTTGCATTTTCGGACCTCTGTTCATATAACGCTTTTTTGTTCCTCTAAATGTGAGGATTCTGTACCCAAAATACTGACGTGCAGTTTTATAACATTTTCCACATTCAGGTAATAGTCGGAACGGCGGAATGTAAACTGAAGTTGCCTAAATGTATACTTACAAGTGGAACATGCACGTATGGGTGTTTGTGGGGATGGAGCCGGACATAAGATTCGAACCCGCTATTTCATTGTTCGAAAGCAGCTTACCGGCTATGAAATATGAGTTAAAATACTGCTGCCATAAAACGCAGTTAATGTGAATTCGCTAAAGCAAAAATCAGTATGAATTAAAGTTTTATTTGAGTGAACTTGTTACTCTGCAGTGAAGTTAACAGTACTTCGAAACGACGTGAGTTTAATTTTTCATAAACGGTTCAGCTTGTAGTATTAACCCATTCGGAATCGTGCCGGACGATCCCGTCGGTCGGCGGATTTTCTCGGGGATCTCCCGTTTCCCCCGCCCTTTCATTCTGGCGCTACTCCATAGTCATCTCATGTCACCCCTCACCGGCGCTGAAGACCTCGACGTTAAGCGCTGATCAAAATCTCTCACACTCTCTCGCACGGTACTAACCCACTGCAGGAATTGTTCAAAGATCACAGTATAGGTGGTTCGGGATCAAGTGAGCACTAAAAAAAAACCCTGCTAAAGTTCTATTTTCAGCCAATTCGTATCTTACCTCGTGTAACGGCTAACGACAGAAAATGTCTAACCTCTCTGGAAACGTCTCTTAATGTTTGCGCGCGTAAGATAAAAAGTGCAGTCGGCAGGAAGCTATATAGCGAGATAAAACAACTATTTATTATGATAAATACAAGTTTGTCGATTTCGGTTGATTTTGTTTCAGTGGTGTTGGATTTAAATGGGAAAATACACGGAACTATATTGCGTAATTTCGCTGCCAACCATACAATCAAGAAGGCAACTAAAGTTAATGTTGAATTGTATGCAGTAACGGCTAGTAATATTTTTCAGAGGTTTTTTTTGTTCACTTTATCACGAACGACCTATTCTTGGTCAGGTTGTCCGTAATTTGCTGACTTGTTTCGCTCTTTTTTCTGGTGAGTTACGTAACAAAAAGTTTACCAATGCCAATCGGAGAATTTACAACAGAGCAAAAGTCAATAGTTCGCTCTTACTTTCCTATTCCTATTTGATGCATTTAACTTGATCTCTTGCTGAATGGTTTTGTGTGTTACTGTAGGGGATTTCAAATGAGTAAATTTTGTAGACTTAAAAATGTTGACTAAGGTATTACAATTTCTATGTGCGTATTTACGTCAGCAACGATCCATGTAAATGTCTTATTATTTTTATTTTTATATGTTTTCGGGACTTAAACAGCAGTGTCAAAACAATGAAGAGTCGAACTTAAATAATGTATGGAGTAATAAAACATGTACGTAAAATATTGAACCATTTTTTCTATCTAGTTTATTTGGTTAAGGTGGTTATTATGTGCCCAAGAAAGGTTCCATTTGTTGAAATATCTGTTTTCAGCAGAAAAAATTTAAACTTTTAACTCTCTACAATCTATTCATTGCTAGCTTAATGCCGTGTATTAAATTGAACTCTTCAGATGCATGCGACACCCTGATATAATAGTGCAGACCTACTGAACTTTGCTTCAAACTTTTAACGAATACAACTATGTGGTCACATATTAAAGTCCCAAAAGCTTACACGTTAGTTCAGGTGTAGGAACGATGAGACTTTTGATATGCGACATGAGTTTGCTCTTGATGCTCCCTTACTTTTAAATATTAAGGGGGAGATCTAGTTGCTAAATATAGTTTTTTATAATTTTTCTGCAATAACTTCTGTTTTAAAGTATTTTTGGTAAGTGTGGCAATTTTGAGTTATAGAAGATATTTATGATAAACTGTGTATATCATAATAGTGTTATATGTTCTTCTTATACTGGACTTGGAATCGTTCTTGAAAGTTTACCTATAATGCTCTTGCAATGATTCTTCATGAAAGATGCCATTATTATTATGTCAACCTGTTTATCAAGAATGTATGCTAAGTCTTGTCAAAGAGAAAATTTCGATTGTACAATTTGAATAAATGTTATTGCTCTAAAACTGAAAAATTCAACAAATTATCTAACATCCCCTCCGCCTAAATGTGCTAAGTAGTCCCATGTAGGCGGAACCCTTAATAACCAATTTCCAAAGCAAAGACTAACACAAATTTTAGTTGAGATTTATACTTTTGTTTAACATGTAGCACTACATGGAAACAAATAATTATTTTAATATAATAGTTTATAATAATTCCTTCGCGTCACTGAATCAAGATATGCCTAATATCGAGGAGGTACATAGTAGTGTAACAATATGCTTTATACAGAAGGTACACTTCAGAAATCTCGTGTTTCAAATTGACAATTTAACAATTTTGTAAACAGCAGTAGCATGGTTAGATTGAAACTTCTTATGGATACAGACACTGGGAAATTGCAAAAATATTTGAAGTCAACATAGTCTCAAATAAATTGCAGCATCTTTATCTTACATGCATCTGACATGATGCAGTTCATTACACGTGTGAACAGTTTTGGGACAACTCACAAACGTTCTGTGTTAAAACTGAATAGTTAAGAGCCCGGTAGTTTTCGCGAAAACATTTTTACACCACTTTGTTTCAGTGCCATACGTGCGCACCTGCAGCTCTGCATGCTATGTGGTCGGTGCTGGATGCCGTAACAGCCAGCGTGTGGAGGTTAAACCCGCAAATCACAGATGTGAGATGTGGCAGTTATCTGTGTTCTGATTGGCACAGTCAAATGAATAACAACTCTGCACAAAACACTCTGTCAACAGCCATGATGTTGAGCTGCAGGTGTGCACGTAAGACACTGAAACAAAGTTGGGCAAAAATATTTTCGCGAAAACTACCGGGCCCTATGAATTGTGTAACTAGGCCTGTAATAGATATAAAGAGTGCTTCAGAGCGAATATTGATACAAACCTTCAGTGTTGTACTCACCGGAGCATAGCAAACAGTCAACTTTTCCGCAATTTCCCAGTGTCTCTTTGTTATGATTAGAGATTATAGTATATTGCGAAAAAAATGTTGTGCCAACATACCCTTGAATACACTGTAGTTTATTGCTACATGTTTAATTTGGTTATATACGTCGGCCACAATGTAGGTGTCTGCAGACCAACAACAGACATCATTACATTAGCGGGATTCTTATTGGCTTAGTCAAATAGGGCAACAGCTCTACGCACAAGCGAAAGCCAGTAATCTTCTCATAAGCTGAACGTGCATTGAAACCCAGTCAAGTTTTCCCGCAATAAACCGTCATCTATAATGTAGTGTTTAGTTACTTTGGTGCATATTAAAATCTGAACCTGGTCACGTGACATGTCAGTTAATAAAAATTGTCAATTGGAACCGGCTGTTTGCATGACTTTCGAAATTGTTAAATTAACGTAGAACCTCTATTTTAAGTCTCATCACTATCGACCAGTTTCTTTCTGCGAAAGCTATTGTATTTCCAGTGCTGTCGAGGAATCTATTTAACGTCATCACAATATCAAAATCAGATTATGAGTACACAGTAAAAAAAGTTATACTCAAAAAAATATTTAGGAAATAGTTTACAAAAAATATTTTGTAAGTTTTCACAAAAATTGTAAATTTTACAGGAAATGCATGTAAGTGTACACTTATGTCTGTACATTTACAAACATTCTTGTATGCTTACAACTCATAATTATTGTATGTTAATAGATAAATTCTTGCACATTTTACAATTATTTGAAGTGTCACAAAACATTTTCTGCAACCAGTTTCCTAGATTTTTTTTTATAAATTACAAAGTATTTTGTAAAATGTGACAGGCCATTGAAGGTTATTCACTTTCACATCAAACACTCCACTCATAAATACAAATCCCATTACTTCCTTCAGGTATTTGGAAAATTTACAACGTTTTAATGACCTGCAACAGTCTTGATGTAGTGCCTGCCTATGTTCTGACACTAGATTACAAGCTTTTTCTTATAAAAGTACAGTGTTTTACTGTGTATTTTTTATTTTTTTTTTGGTTGGGGGAAAAGACGCTATTTTACAGTAAATTTAATCAACTTAAACATAAGCCATCGCTTCTGGTGTACGTCATCTACGCATGAGAGATAAGCCGTGTTGCAGGGTAGCGAGAGAGAGAGAAATACTACGCAGGTAGTATACGTGTACGTATATCTCATGTAGCTTGCTGGTAGCAAACATTCCCTCCTCGGGCCTACCAATACGCAGGAACCCCACAGAAACGAGCTGTTTAATGGACTTTTTTTGTAGCCAGAAAAAAAAATGGGATACGAAGAATTCAAGCCGCCGCAGAATGGAGAGAATGGTGGAAAGAACTTTCGCAATAAATTTCTTTTTTCACTGGGTTGGGTTTTCCGCGCCATGGCAACGTGCATGCTGGTGTAGTTCCGTCGTTTTGGACTGCATTTAACTTCGTCGTGAAGTGTGAAATATAATGCGTCTATGCCAAGGAACGTGTTCAAATTTTCAGAAAAGTATTTTAATAATAGTATAATTCGACTGAGGTTCCGTTTAGTATTTCGTACTTAAGATTGTGTGGCAGGTAAATAACCGCTAGTAACATTATTCTAACTGTACGCGTTTATGAAAGTCAATATGGAAAAACTACGAAACAAGAACCCTTGATAATGTTGTTAGACAAGTTTGTGAGCAGACATTTACCCAGAGCGACGCATTTGTTGAGTTTAAAATATACCGTCGCAATTAAATGTAAGAGATTTCGGCGTCAGATAGTGTTCTTCAAAAATACGTTGCTGGGGAAACATTTTTGCTCAGAAAGTTGGTAAAAAAAATCTTACTTCGTAAGATTTTTTTTTTTTTGCAAATTGGCTTCGAGAAACCTACATTTTAATTTGATGATTTTAGCGCTGAATTATGCCTCACGTCCTCTTAACAAGCTTAAGACTCGGCTTTCCACTCCATATTGGATATTTTTCTTTAATTCCGAGAAGAAAAATATTAAGTCTGCGATTATATAGTGAATTCTATCTACTTGGCGCTATCAAGAAATACAAGACCTATGCTGACGGTCTATCTCTGTGTGACCAAATTGGACGGCGCCATATTGCAGTCAATAACATGCGAAGTCCTATACAATGGTTTGCCGACCCCCCCCCCCCCGGGAATCAGTTGGTTGGGCGGCCGGCTTTGGGGCGGGGGGGGGGGGCGTTCTGGGTTCGATTCCCAGGTCTGGCTGGGTGTAAATTTGTGTTTGTCCATTTGGGTCTCAAAAATTGTCACTATATAAATTGTCTCACGAAAAGTACTGGGGTCACTCAAATTAAGTAACGTGTTAAAGGGGGAGATTGTTTGGTGCAGTGACGATGCGGAAGCTTCCGCATCGCCACAGCACCAAACAATTTTTTAATAAAAAAAAAGTGGTCAGACCATTCGACTCCCACCAAGGCGATCCGGGCTCGATTCTCGGCGGGGTCGGTCCCCGGATTTTCGCATGTGGGAATCGTGCCGGACTATGCTGTTGGTCGGTGGGTTTTCTCGGGGATCTCCCGTTTCCCCCGCCCATTCATTCCGGTGCTGCTCCATACCCACCCCTTGTCACTCTTCATCAGCGCTAAAGACATCGATGTTAAACGCTGACCAAAATCTCTCACTCTCACCCCTATGTTCGCCTGCAATATGTCAGCGTTAAATTTGGTCATGTAACAAAAGAGAACCGTAGCAGTCTAGTTCTTTTATAATGTCTCTGGACGCTATAGTACAGACACTGCGATTTAGTGTTTGACGTGTAATTAGTCCGCCATTAAAGAATTTGTTTTTCATATAATCATAATATGATGGACATAGTGCATCCTTATTATACATCAACAGCGAAATCGCAGTGCCTTTATTGTAGTGAAAGGTAAATATAATTTGCTATATAATCGCAGCGTTAGCATTTTTTCAAAAAGAAAGAAAGAAAAAAAGGAAAAATAATAAAATTCAACGCGGGGAATGATGCTAAGCTTCTTACTCGATGGTGAGTTACAAAGATATTTGTCGGTGAGCGTAATACCATAAGACTTACCAGTGACACTTATTTTCCGTATCATAGAACAAACTCCAGTAAAGACTTGCCGTAAACAACACTCTGCATGGTGGCTGGATTGCAGATCTCTGGTGAGGTGAAGATTCATATTCCTGGGAGTGAGATCACTAGCAAGTGTTCTTAATTATACAGCGGTATATGTATGTCAGAAATAAAAGTTATTCTGAAATAAATATATGTAATAATTCTCTTATATGGAAAGGAAGAAAACTGAAAATTATTGTAAGGAAAAGTACCTGATGAATGTGAGGAAAATACCTCTCAAAAGTAAGGAAAATACCTGTAAAAAGTAAGGAAATACTTCTTTCCCAGTGAGATTAAATTCCTTAAATAAGAAAGACTAGAAAATTGGTATGAATTTGTACTAATTTTTTTTAGTGTTATAGGACATACGAGTGGCTTAGATTTATAGTGGTGTTAGCCAGTTAAAATAGTTTCCTCTTTCACGTCCAAAATACAGTACATTCTTGCAATATTTAAGTGGAATGCAGAAATTCTGTTAAGAGAGAAATATTTATTGCAGAATATTCTTTTGGAAAATGTGAATAACATGACTAAAACGACACTACTAAATAACTGTAACTTACACAACTATGGATCTCAGCCCGTCATGTTACAAAGAGTCTCATAATAAGAGCAGTGCGATTTGCACGTTATTATTTGAAAACATTCTAGATTTCACTGGCCTTCACTCACCCGAACACGCTAGTTCATAACCTTACTTTAATTGGTACAGTCAAATAAGAGACGTGTCTGAACAAAGACACGCTGCCAATAACCATGAAGCAAAGCTACCGAAGTACACCTAAGACAATGAAACAAAATTGTGATCCTTTCGCAACATTAGTTGTAGGCTCCGGGCGTTCGTCACTGTACGAAATTGTTTGGGCCAGTACCACACGTGCGTTTAGGAGTGATGAAAACGCGCATTTGGCGAAAAAATTTCCCGTCTATTTATGGTACGAATTCCATTAAAGTATACGAAAAAGTAGCACGTACAGGTAAAATGCAAACTTTGTATGGGAATGATACAATACTGAACGGACAAATTCCCATTACATACATAGGTTAAATACTTCCATTTCGTATATAGGAAATTAACCAAACTAATTTTACTGCGTACTATCGTGAACCCGGCATAACAAGATATGGGGAGTTTTATAGAGTACCGTCAAATGTGATTACAAGGGACTGCAGGGAAACTTTGGACACTTATTCTGAAATTTTTATGTCTCACACAGCAGTCGAAACAGTAAGAAGAAACACGAGAAACTATGAACGGAAATATCCTACTTAAGGGCGCTGCCTACCTCGGAGCCCTGGCGGAGAAAGAATTGGGTTTTACATGTTAAATAATTTTCAATGACACTCTGTCACCTTTTGTGATCTTGCTTCCGGACAAAACCCATTTTCTGCGTCGAGAAAAGAAGAATACTGCTACGCAAATAAAATTGCAGAAAATAAATTATGGATAGCCATTTTCGCGTGTTGTTTGTGAGTAAAAATGATTTTTTGCCCACAATTTTCAGGGTATTGAAAAAAAAAAAGGTCCATAGCCATGTACGCGGCACCGATACGAACAAAAAAGTCAGTGGTGGCATACATGTAACTTTAACCGTTACTGAGCCACGTGGAATATCATTTAACCTGTAAAACCCTGTGCTTACTCCCGCCGTGGCTTCAAGGTAGGCAGCACCCTTAAGAGGTCAGCATTATTTCTTCATTCAGGGCAGCTTCATACATAATAAAAATTCCTAACATAATGTCCCAAGTATTTCAGTCGTGCCACACAATCCGCCGGCCAACTTCAGAAGTCAGATGAGCACACAGTAACTTGCAGTCCACATTGCTGTCACATAACAACTCGAAATTCGCGTGTCTCTAATCATTATATTAGTATTTCACTGTGAGTTTTGAAATAAATCCACTTGCACACGCGTGTCTCTATGTTAACTACAACACTGGTGATTTTTTTTATAATGTGACTTCTCACCTGTAGGTTACTCTTGTACGTTGTTATCGTGGCGTCTTCTCATATCGTCACCTTCATTGTAAAACCTCGTCACTCCATTTTTCATATATTAAAAAAAAAGGAGAAGAGAAAAACTATCCAATTTCTCTCACACTGAGAAAAAAAGACATAATTTTGTATGTACTTAACAAATATTTAATACGTCTATTTACATTTAGGAATATTTCTTCGGAAATACCTTACGAAGATGACTTAAAAGGGCTGAAATGTCCAGTCTTCAAAAAATGGAGTTACGAGGTTTTACAATTAAGGTAACGATATATCGTCTTGATTCGTTTCGAACATCCTATGTAATTTCTGTTTCTGTTTCCTTTGGGTGTTCGTGAAGTTTCACTACGTGTACATGATTTTTACAGTTCAGTACCCAGATATGTACCAACTAAGGGGCGAGGGGCGGCCCCCTTCCCTTAAGTAAACACGAGATGGCAAATTATGCCTCTCGCCCCCTCCATATTTTTCCACTTTTCATTTCAAAATGACATTGTTTTATTTGCAGGGAAAATGTAGACTATTACACCGTAAGTCTGAAATATTACTGCAAGACAGTATATATAT
>PNEQ01036985.1:0-17773 GCA_003012365.1 Medauroidea extradentata
GAATAATATTGAGAAGATTCAGATGAGCAGAAAAGAGCAGGGAGGTAGTCTATACTTGTGAGGTTGGTGAGGGAGAAGAATTTACTCTCAGAAGAGTTGAAGGTGAAGGGGATTGGTACGTTTAGGAGGGATTTTGTAAGTGATTGAGGAAATGGTTAGAACTTGTTACTGCACAGTTGCCTAGTTGCAATTGTTTGGGGTCTAGCTTATGACTAAGAGAAAATACTGTTTTTTCAGCTCCCTACCTATTACCAAATGTATACAGAACACACACAGCTACATGGGCATATGTAGAAACATGCAAAATATGTTAATGTGACGTGCAAAAGGAAATCTGCCAACATTATTCAGAAATTAAAAGAAAAACACACATGTATAAACTGAGTATCATTAAACTTAATACAGCTCTTAAAATTTGTATTGTTGAGACTTGTTCTTTTTTTGTAGACTATAGGAAATAGAAGTTCTGTAAATTATATTAAAAATTAAATATTTTATGTATTGTCTTTTTTTCTCTTCTTTTTTTCATGTGGAGACTGAAGAATGCAGACATGGGCTTACATATGATCACAAGCCTCAACTAACAAGAATTTGCTCCAATGCTTTCTTATTTTACATGTGCTTTGTATTTGTGTCATTTAAGTAATTGTACTTTGTATGTAAGCATGACTTTTCAATATTGTACACAAATATGAGGATGCAATAAAATAAACTAAAATTAAAGATTTTGGCTTTGCTGCAAAATATTTGTGCCTTACAATGTTACTTTTTCCACATTAATAGCCGTTCTTTACGATATGTGAACAGAATTTTTTAAATTTGATTTGTGTTGAATCAAAATAAATTTGTAGGTGTTGTCACAGCAGTCTTAAATAGCAATTGTTTATGATATTGTATGTCAACTATAAGAGCCTGAAATATTAAGTATATTTTGCCTCATGCAGGTGAAAATTAAATAAATGTGTATTAAATTGTAAATCAATATATCTTCTACGCTTTCATGCTAAACAGTCAGGTCAAGGTAAGTGGGACAAATGTATCCAAGCCTACGCATGAGGTGTAGACTATGCAATGGAATAAGTTGGCCAAATTTTAGCCCAAACAATGTATTTTAGCCACTTTTTAGTATCAATTATGATGTAAACTGTATGTGAGCTACGAGACATGACATTTTCCTTAAAATCATATATGTATGTGTAATATATTTTTTAAACCATTCAGTTTGAAATAAAACCTAAGAACAGTACATATAAGAATAGCTTATAAATCATACACAAATTTTAAAAATAAGGACGCGTAAAACATTGAAATACAGATTAAAACAGACTTTTTCATTAAAAAAATGTACTGTACTGGGTTAGTTAAGTCTACAGTAGCACACTTCTCAAATTATACTGTTTACTGGCAGAGACACATTACTGGTACCTACTTGTAAAAGACAAAGTGTTGTCTGCACTTGCTTTGCTGGTGCATTCAGCTGGTTGCATGGTGAGTAGCCTAGAACTTAGATAAATACTTGGTATTGCACAATGTTTGTGTGGCGTTCAAATTATGTTTTTGGTGTATATTTAGGCAGATTAATAGTGTTTTTTTCTAGAAATGTTTAAGTTCATCTTATTTAAAAATATGTATTCTTTGCTATCGTATGTTGAACTCGGTTGGTGTAGTGGTTGAGTCTAGATAAGAAGTTATACTTAAAAAATATATAAAACTTTGTACAAAGGTAAGCAGCTAGGTGGGTGAATGACAGGTGAAGAAGATGGGAACATACACCCATCGGTGGGGATGAAGGAATTGGGGTGGAAGTAAGTGATGGACAAGAGAAGAGTGGAAAGGCTGGTCAGGATACACAAGGTCGTCATTGAAGTACAAGGGTGGGGTTATTTAAGTTTATTATTAAGTAAGATAGAGTACAGAGGTAGATGGACTAATGGTGCGTAAATTCAGAGGGTGAGAGCGGAACAGAACGGAGTATGCAGTCTGTGCTTAGGAGGTCGGTGGAAAAGTGGAATTTTCTGACAGGGGAGTTGGTCTTGGAGAATTGGTTTGGGAAAGTGTAGGAAATGTCTGGCAAGTGAGGAGGTAGGATGTATTTGACACTGGGCTGTTTCCCCATTACAAGTGTTGATTTAAGAGTTGTTTTATTCTTATGAGAATTTTTTAATTTAAAATATTAGTTGTGTATAGGGTAGACAGCAATGTATCACAGAAATTAGATTTATGGGAAATTTGAATTTTGGCTTCAGGATACTTTATATTTTGTCTAAAATAAAGTGTTAAGTAGTTAGTAGATAATTTCAGTTTGTAACAAACTGGGGAACTTCAGGTTTAAAAGGCTTAGTGTATATATATTTATTAATTTATAAATGGCATGGGCAAGAGATAGATAAAGCCACACTGTATAACTACATAGGTACTCTGCTGCAAAGTGACCTTAGGTAAACAAAACAAGTAGAGAGAGTGGAATGCTGTAAAGGGTACTGAAAGGAGGGAGCTGTGGGGTAAAGGAAAAAAGAATACTGTTTGATGGTACGGTGAGTACTGGAATACTCAGCTATCCTACGTGGAATTCGAGATGTAGATCGTAAAGGTGAAAAGATGGGTGAAGGGTAGGATGGAAACTAGGAAGGTAATTATAGACCATCTGTAATTAAGATGTAATTTTAAAATTGTGGAGAGGGAGGATCATGAGGGTTAAATTGTCACACAACTTGGAGGGTATACATAGGGGAAGAGGTAACAACTGTGAGAAGAATCAAAAGCTGTAGAGGAGAATGGAGCAGGGCAAGCAGTCTATGCTTGTGTGGTCAGTAAAGGAGGTATGTTTTGCAGGATGATTTGGTGATTGAAAGGGGTTGGAAAATTAGGAAGGGTTTGGAGAAGGTAGTCTTACAGGGACAGGAAGGTGTGATATTGCAGCAGATAAACAACCCAATTGTGTTTATTATTTTAAGATCTAAATTAAATTGTGAATATTATATTTGCCTATGCTGCATTTAGTATTTTGACAGTATTTCTTTATTACAATGAAAAGCACTCGCCATACACGATTGTTGGACATGGCTAGGTAGGCCTACATTATTTTTCAGGATGTTGTATTATTAGTCACTCAGAAAAATAGGATAATATATAATTGCATATTTATTCACGAGACTAAATCAATTTAGTAATGGTTCTTGTGTACAAAACACAAGCCCAATACACAAAGCACCTGTGAACTTACAGGTTTGTCAATATTTGTTTTTCTGTGTTCGGACATTGTGAGCACAGCTTTTAGAACACAGTAAAAGTTATAATTAAATAGCCGCGGAAAAATATTAAACCGTGTTATATGGTTATTATTGTCGTTTTTAATACAGTTGAACATTTAGGGAATAGCATGTTTTACAATTTATGATGTAAGAATATTACCACCAGAATCGTAATTTATTCTCTGTATATTTTTACTGTGTGGAATCATTTAAAACATTCGCTACTTCTTCCTAAAAGTTGTCGGCGACACTGAAGTATATTCAGTTTTCGTTTTGGTTTCTGCAGTATTTTAGGCCGAAATTCATTAATTATCTACTGAACGAGTTTTTGATTTGATATTTTCGAAAGCAACTCATTACGCGGGAAAAAAGTCAAGAGAAAAACAAATACGTCACTGTTTTAAACGCTTCCTATTGGCTAGGAGTGTGACATCATAAGTAAGATCGGGTGAACTCGGGTCACTTCGTATCTAGGCCAGATCCACACTAAACTTCATGACGTCGCAGCCAGGCTCAAACTAAAATGCACTAAGCATACGAAATCTAGTGCCACTTGAAACATCCACTTGAGCAAGTAGTGGAGCCTTAAACTTAAGTCACGACTGTGCATACGGCCCCATGTTAACCAGGGGCGTCATTTCAGGTTTTTCCAGGGGGGGGGGCAAGATTTTGTTTTCTGACGTCAGTGACCTTGTTGCATCTTTTTTTATTAACTAAGCATGTATAAATTAGATACTTTAATAATAAAACTTCAGTTTTATGTCCTTAAGTTAGCATTATTTACATTTAAAAATACAAAAAATATATTTATACACAAAAATTCCAAATCCAGGGGGGGGGGGCATTTGCCCCCCTCCCCTGTAGACCCCATATGACGCCCCTGATGTTAACCAACGAGCCACTAAAAAGGAGCATCATTCACCGGCAACTTCGGAAACAAAAACTTTTAGTTTACAGGATGGCAACAAAAATACGTTATCGAACCTCCTGTTCAAATTTTTGGGGAAAGTATAACATTGTACGCCTGTTCTGCACATGAATGAACAGAATCACAATTAATTGTAGAACAGGGATACCACTTGATCTTCACCATTATAAAATTTAACTATAATTATTCCACTAAAACAATTTACGATTCGTAGCCATCAGGAGCAGTCCGAGCAGCACGAGGTCGCGAGTCTCATGGTGGACAATTTAACCGAAAAGTTATTGTAATTGAAAATGTGTATTACTATAAATGAATAAAAATATAGTATATACGCAATAAATGCTTGACACGCTAGTATCATAAACCACCAAACATTGTCTTTATATTTCACATAATGTTTACTTCGTAATGTTGTCGGTGCATGATGCCCTTCAAATTAGTGGCCCTCAGGGGGGGCCGCTCCGACTACTCGCACGCCATTGGCTGTCAGCACGTGACATCACGAGGCAGAGACCCGACCTGTGCACTACGCTACACTGAGCAAACGACAGACGCAACTTGTCACTCAACTCGCTCGTTTCGCGACATCACTGCAGTAAATTGTACCAAAATTTCATGACCTGTCCTACACACCGTGGCGCTTCCTACGAAATTTTCACACTTTGCGTACGCGACTTTGTTAATTAGTAAAAAATTATAATATCATAACTAAATTTTCACTCAAAATCCAGCTGAAACACATTTTTGAATAATTGGTCGAAAGTAGCATATTTCTACATATATGGAATTTTTAAACCTATTATCGCCAAAAGGAATAGTTCATTTGTAATATTCTGCCATAAAATCGTCTCAAATTGCAACAGTTTTCTCGAGGTGTAATGATAAGTTTTAGATGTTGCTCCTACACCCGTAAGTGTTACAGTGAACATTTTTGCAGCCTATTATTTTACACGAATTATAATATACTTCATACCAAATAATACATTTATATCAACATTAAAAATTCAAAGTAAAATAGAAGTGCCTTTGTTATTTATTTTTAAAGAACATAATTTATAGCCGAGCACTTTACCGAACCGTATGACTGAGAAATAAAATATTAAACTAATAGACGAAAATGTCAAAACTTGATTTTCTGTCCGGCCACTACCATAACCATTAATCATATACAAAGGTTTATTTTTTTAACTGGACTTATTTTTCACATACCTTTATTATTTGTCTTATTTATTATTCCGCTGTAGACGAGATAGAAAGCCATAAACAAAGGTACCCTCCCTACGCGAGTGTTTCGTAGTAGGAGTAGTTACCATTAGAATTTAAAAAATTCTATATCTATTATTTTACTGAATTTATCAAGATATTTAGGCGGCTTTTAATATTTAAGGTCTTACTAGTTATTTTATTTCTTTTCTTTCTATTGTAATTGTGTATAAATGCCTTTATTTATATTTATAAAAATAGTTTGAAGTCTCAAAGTTCCTAAAACATTTTCGCTTAAATGTGCGTGCCTGATTCACCCTTAGCGTTTCCGCACCTTGTATATACACAAAATATTTTTGGATATGTGAACACCTTCCTACTAATCGCGTAACGACTGGAGACTACTGCGTAGGCAAACAAACAAAAACTATCTGCTACAGTTTTCATAGGAAAATTTATAAAAAGAACTATGTAGTATGGCATTACATGAGTCATATATTTACACTTAAATCTGTAAAAATACATATTTTCAAAAAGTTTAAGTAATAAAACGGATTCATTCCGTTTGTACGGACCGAATATGTTGAAAAATATATTTTACCAGATAAAACATTGAAATAAATTAAACAGGTTTACTGTAAACTAAATTCGTCAGTGAAATTTCGAAAACATTATACAAGTTTTTAGTGTTACGATACAAGGATCAATATGATACGACATATATTTCTCTGGATTTAAGTTAACATTTCACAATAATTCTCAGTTTATTATATTAGTCTCTGTATGGTCTCCAAACTTCCTCGGCCGATTTAAGTGTAAATTTCGAGTACTACGTTCACACCCAACACACGAGATAGAAATATACGTGAATTTTGTAACAGTACCAACTATAACAGCTTAATAAGCATTCTTCCAAAGTGATCTGACAACTAAGTTAATAACAATGAAGCTCGAGAGGTCCGCCTACCTGCCTTGTAAACTGTGTTGCAGCGTGTTAGCAAAATCTTTTATGTAAGAAACTATGTGCGTCCAATATGTACATTAACAAAAAAAAAACTCACGTTTAAAACAATGTAGGAATGGTAGTTTTAACACCGAGTTTATTCTGATGATAATTTTGGAGCATCTCAAAATTACTGTAAATATCTAGTTCAACTTGTTATAACTAAAAGAAAAAAAAAACATTCACGTGATTTGTGTGAAGCTGTATTATAAATCTACATTGAACTTCGTTAAAAACTTATTACTAGTAAATATGTATGGAGTATCACTGCTGAAAGTGTCAGTCAGGCGAGGTTTCTACACAACAATGCACGCAATGTCAGTGGCTTGCAATAAAGGCGATACTGCAGTAGAAGTGTCGGTCAATGTCGTCCTTAGCACCTCATACACATAAATACACGGCCAGCAGGCGGGCGCCTTAACTTGAATTAAATTTATTCTCGTTGCATGAATTATACTGATGCGGTTTAAAACAAAATGTATTGTACAAATTTCTCAGAAATATATTTCATACAATTTCATGTAGCGATTGTAGTTAGACCCCTAATAAATGTTACTATACAGCCTACATATACATATTTTTTATAACGTTATTTAGCAATATTGTAAGTTACCTGAGCTGTTTTATTTGCTGTCGTAACTGACATTTCTCCGTTACAATTTGTAATAGACACATATCGAACAGCATTCACACACAATTTCTTATTTTCTGATTGTACTAACAGCCCATTTTTTAATTCGCGGTCATAGTCATCTGTTATGAAATACGCAGAGCAAAGGTGTGCATTGTTAACATTTATTTCATCTTTCCACTTGCACCTAACAACTTTTGGAAAACGATGGTAAATAATGTCGGATTTATTTTTTAAATATTTATTTATAGACGTACGAAGTTCATTATTAGCCCGATTTACAATTTGCCGTGTTCGTTTACATGCTTACAAAATACGGTACTGCAATATAACGTTACATAAGTTATGAAAACACTTGATAATATCTAATATTGCATAAGAAAAATAACTTGCGATGCTAATATAAAATATAAATTAATTAGTCTATGAGATCATTGTTAGTATAAATAAAAAATTAAGTCAGCTATCATTCTAGACCTTTATGTATATTATCTACATATATTTCTTTAAAATACATAAAATATTTAGAAAAATTATAAAAAGTATGAAAAATAAGTTATGATCTTGGAAGGTTTACAGTTGAATGTTATTTTTTTCTCGTATTATACTCGTGTTTAAATGATTGCTCGTGAAATTTTGTAAACAGATAATTTGGCAGTTGAAAATACTGAATGTTTTTCATTTGAGTGACATAGTGAAATTGGTACCTATTGTGCAGTGCATAACCAGCCAGTGTACATATCCGCTAATGTGATGTTTTTTCGTACACACACACATTATGAAGCTTTTGAATTCTGTACTGTTCTTTTTGTTAGACCAATAAATAGTCCTGCACAATAATTGAAGGGTGACAACTCCAGTGAGTCACAAATTTTTAGTTTGATGCCTGATGCTATGATGTGTTTATAATTATATAGACGTTTCGAGCCTGTAGTAGCTAGCAAGACGAGATATGTTATTGCCATGTGAGATATTTCCCGCACAGTTTTTAGTCTGCAACAGCACACTATTGCTGGAATTTATTGCTCATAATAAGTTCATATTTCTACACAAACATGACCCAACAGACACCATGGAGCTCAATCGCCACGTGCTTCAACAGTATGATTGACGGGCTACAGGCATGCACGCGCCGCACGCCTCTCTGCCTGGTGACGTCACGCAATTCTCGGCAGGACGGGGGAAACGCGCGTGCATGTGGGAGTGGCCTACCTATAATCCTCTACTTAACTTGAGTGGCCCTGGCTGCCCTGTTCTGTGTCCACCCCCTGCTTCCAGCTGATTGAACCATGTAAGTACGAGTTATTTTTAAGTTCTGTTTGTACTTTTAATATTGTAGCAAAATGTAAGCATAATAATTTAACTCAAAGAATAAATGTGTCGTGGCAGATCGATATTTCCTTATCGTATTCATAATCAATAAATAATTTAATGTCCTTGAATTTTTGGTGGCTGTAGATTAACAGTACATAACCTGAATTTGTGTTATAATTATTACGTATGGGGTTATGCGGTGTATTAGATGTTTATTCAGTTGGAATAATTGTGGCTGCTTTGCTTAAAATTTCGCCAGTACCTAGGCCTATTTTTATTTTATTTATTGTAGCGCAAATAGACTTCATGTTTGCTGACTAAAAAACTGAGCAGCACATTGGCTTCCAAATTATAAAAAATAAGATAATATTTTCATGATAAACATTTCGGCGTGGAGGATATGTAGGGTGGACTGGGACTGCGAAGAACCCAGTAATTAGCTTAAATATCACTAGGCCCTATATTGTACAGTCAAACATTCTTCAGAATGACTTAACATGTGAAGTGTGTTACAAGTAAAGGTAGAAGAGCGCTGACCCTGCTAGGAAGGGTGTTAAGGGGCACAGACAAGAAAGTGAAAGAAAAGGGAGACAAAACAATGGTGAGGCCCATTTTGGAGCATGTGGCGGCGGTCTGGGACCCGTATGTGGGAAGGGAAGTGGTAGAGATGGAAAAGGTGCAGAGAAGGGCTACTAGGTGGGTCACAAATAAGTGGAGGACTCAGGGAAAGAGAGAGGAGGATTTCAGACCATCAGTAATGGTGAGAGGACTGGGGTGGGGCACATTGCAGGAAAGGAGGAGAGTGGAACGGCTGGTAAGGATGTTTAAGGTGGTGAGGGGGGTGAGTGGGTGGGCACAACTGGGTGACAAGAAACAGAGAGGTATATTCAGGGGATGGGGTGATCATGAGTGGAAGATACAGAGGGTGGGGAAGAAGACAGAGAGAGGAAAAAACACTATGATGGCGAGAACGGTGAAGGATTGGAATGAATTGGCGAGGGATGTGGTTGAGGTGACGGGAGTGAGGGAGTTTAGGAAAAGGTTGATGGAGTCAGAAACTTGAGAAGAGGTAGGTTAAGCAAATCCTTGCCACAGGGCTAAGGCACAATTGCAAGAAGAAAAATTTAAAAAAAAAAAAAAAATCGGTAACTAAATCTTAAAAGTTCTGAATATGTAAGTGTTTGTCTTTGGAAATATTCCTCTCCTTACTGTGTCTAATAACTTGTACTACTGAATTTGTTGTATATATATATATTTTTAATTTAATATTTTAAAAATTCACACAAGACTAGATAATTTACTTCTCCTTACACATTATCTTTTTTGTATTTTTATTTGATTTCTTTTTTTTTTTTTAATAATTTTACTACAGTACATCTCCTTTTTGTATTGATTCTATTTTTGTTAATTTTCCCTGTTACTCCTGTGTAGGGCCCATTCAGTAGTTTAACCTATTCTAATTTATTTATTTATTATTTAGGACTGGGGAGCTGCAGTGCAGTAGCCAAAAAGTGACCTGTTACATTTCTGTGCAAGAATTGATAGTATTTAGTAGGTCCATGATAATTACTGTGATCTTGTATTCATTATGTTTATACTGTTGTTTATCGTTTGAACTTTCCCTTGCATATTGTGTTAAGATTTGTTTATCATATATATGAGAATTTGGTTTTTTTTTCTAGATGAAACAAGTGGGTAGGCCTACACTAGACTAAGTGAACTGATATGATAGGCATATGCTGTAATGTGAAAAACCATAAGACATGAACCATTCAATTCAAGGAAATATATTTCAGATGGTATCTGAGGAATAAATCAGAGGCGTGTGTTAACCTACCTTATTAAAAGAAAATTAACAATTTAGTTTTATTTTTTTTTAAACAGGGTATTTTGTGCTAAGTGTAATGACCTGCAAAATAAGACATGGTTTGGGTAAATATTAAGAATAGCTATTTACCGTGAGATTTAGTTTATAAATAAAAAATGTTTATGTAATAGTTATATATAGTCCTACTTTAAAAAAAAATATTTTCGTTACATTAGTCAAGGTTGGTTGGATTAGTACTATAGGTTAGGTAATCTGACCTGACAAGAATTGTTTACCTAAAGTAACATAACCAAACAAAATTTTCTGGTAGGACTTCTAACCATTATAGAAACATTTTTCATTAGGTACTAAACTATGTGGTACCTCTAAAATCAATTGTTTGGCCAGTACACAATGAGTAGTAGCCATTAATATTCACCCAAACATTATGTTTGTAAATTAAACTTAGGGTCCACACGAAATAGCAGAATGTTGATTATTCAAACTTTTGTGCCGGAAAACCTCTCAATGAGCTTGTATGAAAGTGGAATAGAAGACCATATTGGACATATACCTACTGCAAACTTCCTATCATTAAAAATATGTTGACCACTTTAGTAAAATTTAAAAATGTGTTCTATGACAACAACATACGTCATTTTAGTACTCCGTGCATTTCTTTAAAGTTTTCATTGGAAAATAACAAAACTGGTCTTCATGGTAGGCATACCTCTTTTTGGGAGCATTCTAGTATTAGTAGTTATATTTGCAATTCCGTAAACTAGGGTGACTGGAAACTTACAATTTTGTTATTTATTGTGTGTGTCATCTTCGAGTAAAATTGAGTATAATTCTAAACGGGAATGGCACTGTTGGACATATAATAATAAGTTTTACATTTGCAATTGGACTAACGTCCACTGGTGAGCATATTTCTCACCATCACCACAGGCCAATCCTACAGTCCCCTCTTAAAACATTTCCCCCTCCCCCAATCAGACTGCAACTCATCCCGCAACGCATTCCACACCCTCTGAATCCTCTCACTGTTACCTTTTCCCCTAAAAGTTTCCTTAGTTTTCAGGTTAAACTGCCCCATCCCCCTCCCTATTCAACATTGTATACAACCTGACCAGTCTTTCCTTTCTCCTTCTGTCCCTCAACGATTTCCATCCCAATTGCTTCATCATCCCGGCTAGGTCTAAAGTTCATTTCCTCCTCACCAGCCTGACCGCCTTTTCCATTTACTCATTACCCATCTCGCTGCCGTTCTCTGCACCTTCTCCAGCTCCTGCACCTCCACCTCCACGTACGGATCCCACTCCGCGGAAGCATATTCCAGTACTGAACGAACCATCTTACAACATGCCTTTCCCTTCACCTCACCAGTAACCCCCCTCATCACCCTCCCTAGCTGTCCAAAAGCCTTTCTTCCCTTCTTAACCACTCTGTCCGCCTGCTTTGTTCACCTTAGATCAGCCTGTGTCACTACTCCCTAGATATTTATATTTTGTGGCTTTCTCTATCTCCTGTCCCTCCCATCTGCACACCTCTTTACTCACCACTCTCTTCCTAGTAATCATCACCAACTTGTGCGTCAAAGCTCCGCGATGGGAGACAAAAAGATGTGATGCGTTGCACGTTGGACAGACAAAAAATGTGACATGCCCCTCGTATCACTGTCACATGTCCACTAGCTCCACGTTATAAAAAAAGGCGTGGGTTCCTACAACGTAGCACGAGGAATGAAAACGGCAGAGCTCTAGGAAATTTTGGGGTTTATTGCATGAAGTTACAACGTTCCAAATTTATACAGCATTTTGAATTTTGACTGCCCGGAGGCATCCACCGAGCAAACCAAAGAAAAGTTTATGTTCCAACAAATTGGTGGCTGGTGATCCCCGAAAATTTAACAATTAAAAAAACCTAACTTCACAAATTACTTTAAATATAGTGAAAGAAACACATGTCATGGCCTACTAATGGTACAGAACCTCCTATTCTCGACATTTTGCAAGCAGAACCCACTCGGTTCTGCCTCCATTCATAATCATCAGAAAATATTTAACTTGTAATATTTCCACATGACTATAAACATGAACAGTTTAGTTTCCGAACCAATGATATACTATTATATTTAGAAATAACTGTGTTACTAAGAGAAAGAAACATTAAATATAAAATATATGCTGCCAATCAGCAACAGTCTGTTATTTCATTGCTTGCAACCAATATCTTGTGGCAAATTCTCAACTATCATGTTTATAGGCCAGTTTTGCACTGAAGTATAGCAACTTTTCCTGGAAAGTGAAATTTAGATTGGTATGTTTGTCCTTCTCACTCTCCAAGCTTTATCAACGAATACATATAATTTCATTAAATTCAAATGCAGGCAATTTTAGCAAAAGAATACATACCAGTAAGTATTGAAGATTTACTAAATCCAGATATAATAATTTAAATTTAAAATAAACATCAACATTATTAAGCAAACTGTTCTTCTTACTGTTAAATGAGTAGTTTCAAATTACCAGATTAAATGTTACTAATTTTAAGTAGAATCCATTCATGGTTACTGAGAATTGGTCACTTTAAATATGAATAAATTTCCACAGATGTGCTAGCTCTTAACAAATAAATTCACTAATAGTTCTTAAGAAAACTCTTAGGTGCATTGTTGGAATGACCACTACGACTACATTATAAGTTACAGCTAAATATGAAACAAACATACTGAAATTAAAACATAATAAATCTCCACTATACAGGACCACAACCTATCAATATCCTCCTGCAAATTGATTCCACTGCCCACCTCTGTATATAGTACACGGTATTCTGCAAACAGTGTTATTTTACCTGCGATCCTGTGTCATTCATCATTATAGTGAATAGGTAACAAAGGCTCCAACACACTTCCCTGCGACATGTAGCCTCTTCGTCTTCGGACATTTCCTCCCCCACTTTCACTCTCTGACTCCGTCTCCTGAGAAAGTCCTCAATACAGTCAACCACCTGCTTATCCAGCAGTCTATCCAATTTTCTCATCAAGATTCCATGAGGAATTAATTCATTATTTGTAAATTATTGCAACTGTGCCTTTATTTTTATTCTAAGCTTATTCAGACAAGAAAAATTTTTTGTCGCTAAAGTAACCTGGTTTTAAGTAATTTTGCACTTTTATGTAATATTTTGTTCTATACAATGAATTTAAGATGCAAAATTTTAAGTTTTGATATGACAGTGAGGTTCTTTAATAATACCAAACTGTTTGTATAGGGCATTCGCAATAAAGTGAGCTCTAAAGTTTTAACCTCCGAAAAAAATTTCTAGTCGTTAGCCCGTTACTGCATACATGTCAACATTAACAATAGTTACGTTATTGTTTGTATGGTTGGTAGTGAATCATTGCATGTAGTTCCGTGTATTTTCTTATTTGAATACAGCATTACTGGTAGTGAAAGAACGTCAAGTGCAATCGACCTCTCTGTATATCATACAGCCTACTTTAAAATATTTATTTATGATCTTATTAACATACCTGCTGACTGTGTAATTTGACTTCATTAGTTCCAGCACAGAGTGAGTAAACCGCCCGCTGAACTTCAAAACTGTCATTGACACACTGCCGCTAATGCTCGCGCCACATACATAGTTTAAAATTCCGCCATCAGGTGGCATCAGAATTAGGTTTTCGCTGCTTTGCTCGCTGGAGTGTGTTTGTCCATTTTGTAATAAATATAGATTTCTTATGAACACATTCAAAAATATTAGAAGTAACTGTGTATGAATATCATTGCTAAATAATGTGAAGTCATAAGTAATCTGTAATGTATAATTTTTTCACAATCGCCAGCCTAAACATATGGAATTAGAAATAGTATTTGTTTTTCTGTTTCACACATCAAGAAAATACGTTACTATTGATTTTGTTAGTTGCGTCATCATCGATCGTGGTAGAATGCTGTAACGAAACTTGAATTCTTGAAGAGATTGCATCGTTTGTGTTTTTAGTAGTGATATTGAATTACAAAATTAATATACTACATACACATTTACGAGATTCGTAGCGGCAATAGTGCGTGTCGTATCAATTTGTTTCGATGTACAGAAACGAGTGTTATAAGATGTTAACTTGCAGGTATTAATAACTAAGATTACTATTGAGTATAGCATACATACAACGCCCGTTTATTTAATGATTAGCTATTATAGATAACATTTATCGGAGCAGTGTAATGTAGTTGTAAATGTTGTACAAGCCTATGTAAATACAAGCACGTGGCAATGTTATGTTTACATGAAGTGAAAAGATATAAACTGGCAGAAAATAGAAATTAAGCCGGGCTTTTTTTAGTGTTCTCCTTATTCTGAATCACATATAATAATATTAACACAGTAATCATAATAACAACAAGCAATTGGGCAGCTGCCAGGTGGCAAGGTGTAACTTTCTCCTCAATCAACTATCAGTCCATTCCAACATCCCCTCACCATCACCAACTCCTCAGAAAGTAAATCCTCACTGACCTCTTAGCATCGACTGCCTACCTCACTCTGTTCTGCTCCTCATTACCTGGATCTTTTCGCTGTTATTCCATCTTCTACTGTATTCTGCCTTAGTTACCAAGTAGCCTAACTCATCCCAGCCTTCTCTCGTTTTTCACCACCATGTGCATTCTGAACCAGCCTTTCCACGCTTCTCCTTTCTTTCAACGAGCTCCACTCCAGTTCCTTCAGCACCACAGATGGATGAAAATTCCCTTCTTCTTCACCAGCCTACCCTTGCCTTCTCCATTTATCCTTTTTATCCTTCGCCCACTTTGCAGTTCGTCTTTGCACCTCCTGCAGTTCCTACGCCTCACAATTCCACATATTGTTCTCACTCTGCTGCCGCGTGCTCTAATATTGATAATTAAAGGTACGTGAAAATCACAAGTTGCGATAAATGTGAAATATATGGGACATTTTGAGTTATTTGCGAAAATCTGCAAAATTACGACTAATTTACGAAAACCCCCTTACTTTTGACAGGCTTCAAAGACGTGTGCATAATTGGGACATACCATACGCATTCACTATTTAATTAAAAAAAAAATCATTGCAGAAATTATTATAAACATGCATTTATATAGTGATTACATGTTTATACTGTGGTTACGTAAGCAAAAATAAATACTCCATGTTAACGTACGTCTGTGCACATTTTTCGACGTTTACTGTTTACAAGATGGTGGCATTAAGTTACAAAGGGTCGTAAAATAACTTCGTGAATGGTGTAACGGGAAGTATAGCCACTAGTGCTTCCTTAAACACTTCTTTTCATTCTCTGTCTTCCTCTCAAAGTTACAATTACAAGCATTCACAAAGCCGCATCTGTTTCGCTTTACTTGTTTACGTTTGCAGTGCACTCGTGTTACCTGTAAACAGTGTAATTGCTCAGAGGTTTTTCCAGCAACTATAACCTTGTACTTTCATACAGAAGAACAGTGTTAAAATTTAATCAGTGAACCATTTTATTTGTTTCTTATAAAAAAAACATTATCTTGTATCTTGCATGTTTGATAAGTTTTGTGAGTACCGTATATATTTTATAAAAAATTAACTTTTCCTATATTTTCTAACTTTTTTGTTTAATATGCTACAAAATGCTATAAAGTTCTTTTAAAATACTACAAAATGCTACAAAACCAATATGAAAATGCTACAAAATAATTTTCAAATTGCTATTTTCATGTACCTCTATTTATCATACCATTGTAATATACGTATTTTCTTTCAAAGCACTACTATTATCCTTCATTATCCTTCCTAGAACCACTCTCTCTACTTGCCTTCTCCACTTTGTCACTCTTAAACATTATGACTAGGTACCTACTCGTATTATGACACTTCCTGTCTCCCTTCCCATCTGTATATGTCCATATTTCTAACCGTATTTCATGTAAACCTAACAATCTTTGTATTTTTGTGTTAATTTTCACTATGTTCTCTTCCATCCACAGTCATATTGTACCAGTGTCATCCTGTAACTTGTTCCGTCCACCTACCTTTGCATATAAAACACAGTCATTGACAATCAATCTTATTTTGTCACTTACCCCCACACCCATGTCATTTGCCGTTATTATAAACAACAAGGGTCCTAGAGCTCTTCCCTTGTCACACTTCATGTAACCTCTCCCTCTTGCGATAAGGAATCTCCCACTTTTACCATCTGTCTCCGCCCCTTGAGGAAGTTTCTGATCCATCACACTACAACTTCGTCTACCATCAATTCATCAACTTTTCACATTAACACCTTATGTGGTACCTTATCGACTACTTTATCGAAGTCAGTGAGTTAGGCATCCACCTGCTTCCCTTCATCAACTGCCTGTACCAAGTTCTTTATAAACCGAGCCCGCTGTGTGTCACATGAATAATCCTTCCTATCCAGCAACCAGTACCTTTCGCTCATTACCTGCACTACAGACTGGATACATAATGGCTAGATTTATTGCTTAATTTCATCTGTCCATTGGATACTAGTTTCCAGCAGCTTTTACTGACATTGGTGCAAGTTTTTATATTTTATTTTATTTTTGTACATTGAGTGTGTTTCTTAATGGATGCCTATAAAAAGTGATAGTTTTGCATAATATTTAAGAGTTTCTATCTTAATGATTTTCTGTATACTTATTAGAACCATAGAAAAATAACATTCATGCTTTTGTTTTTTGTGCAGTTTGAAGAAGGGTGAAATTCGTAGTGTCCAACTTCATCATGTTACCGAGAGCTGCCCAAATAAACTATCGTTAACCAAAGGGCAGTTTGATTTGAGTAATGCAAGATGCAACATTTCAAAATTTTCGAGAAAATTAAATTCAAGAGATAACCATCTTAATAAGAAAAGTAATTTTGTGACACTTTCCTGCTATATTATGTTTTTAACAATCTCTTACCGTCACATAAACAATGTATTACCTCATAGTCATTCACTACTACATCAAAATTTTTAAAGCTCTCTTAGCACATGTTAACATTTGATTAAACATGTTTTATCGTAGCTTCAGCATTGACTTTTGTATGAAATCAAATGTGTTCACAGTGTTTAAGTCTGCGACATTGTATTAACAAGCTGTCAAAAGGCACCAACTGACTCAAATAAAAACTTAACAGGGTCTTAAGATTGTTTTTACACTACCATGAACAACCTATAAAATATAGGCCTAATGCTACAAGTGTAAACCTCAATTCAGTATTCAATAGAAAAGTTTTTCTTGTAAACAAGATTAATTTTGAATGCAGAGGTGATAGGAGGATCATAAGGCAACAACAGTTACAAAGGACTTTGTGAGGTCACTGCACATTGTATAGACCAGCTGTTCCCAATCTGTGTGTGTTCCGCAGAGGGTTTTGGGTACCCTGTGCAAGAACTCCACAGCCACTGACGCGAGCGGGGGTTGGTGATTAGATATTGAATTGCCCGGTGCGCCAGCCCGTTATTGGAGAACGGGCACTCAGTCGGTAGATTCTTCTCTCGCAGGGCCGCGTGGCCGACGGCCGTGGCGTTACTTACGTGATCACCCCACTCGACGTCTGATTGGTTGTTGCGCAGAGGAATCTTATGGCGTTCCTCACGCCCGTAGCACAT
>PNEQ01036986.1:0-41990 GCA_003012365.1 Medauroidea extradentata
TATGATAGTTGCATAAAATTAAGTTAATGGACATTATCGTTGGCAGCATAGTTCATAAATGATATACAAAAATTTTGAATACATTTGGTTGAATAGTTTCAGATTTATGAAGAGTTTAGTTAGACAGGTTTTTGTGGCGCGCGCGCATGCATTGGCTTGCGCCAGCTCCGAAAGACCCAAAATGGCGGACGATTATACCTACTCTTTATAGTGCCTTACAAGGTGGTGAGTATTGCTCTTCAACCCCCAGGTCACAAACGTCCCAAATACTGCTACTCCCATCCAACAGAGATAATTGTACCTATTTGCGTATGTGAAATATACAAGAAGTAAAGTATTTTTGAGTAAAGCACCCTACTGCAATGTCGGTTATTCAATGGTAAAACGCATGCCTCGCAATAGGGAGGACTCGGGGTCGAACTCCCCGAGTCTAGTCATCCTGATTTCGGTTTTCCGTGGTTTTCCGAAATCACTGTATGTGAATTCGGGGATGGTTACTTAGTACAGGTCCTAAGCGACTACTGCCCTCTTTCCACCCCGTACTCTCTGTTCGATGGCACGTGAATACAAATACGAAATAATAAAATAACATTTGTTCAGAAGTTTACTATGAAAAATTTAGGAATGCGATTTTGAATCCTTTAAGTTTATTTGAAATGTAGTCAGGCAGGTATTACAAAATTGTCTTGACTGCTACGGTTAACTAGAATGACTATAATAAAATTATTTACGCCAATGCACCCACGGTTTTTAGTATACGTTTTATTTACCACATATCTTCATTATGTATTAGTTTTTTTTTTTCCTTCATCATTTCTCATTCAGGCTGATCAGGTTAATGTGAACACTTTTCAAGATTGTGGTAAATATTTTCTTTTCAGTCCACTAAAAGTTTTTCACCGCTTACTCTAATAATTTATTTGGGACTTACAAACACAATGCCTATTTTTCAATGAACAACCTGCAATAAAAAAAAATTATTTTTCATTGTTACTACGTTTTAGTTATGTCAGTAGTCTGTTGAGACGAAATGAGAGAATTCGAATTGTTTTCGTTAAAAATAAGGGAGGGGATAAGTTATAAAAGTAACAATTAATGATACATACAAAAGGTTTTTATGTTAATTGGCGATGGTGTGGACACGTGAATGTTTGGCGACCTAGATTTTCTAAGGGAAGACAGTTTTTCACGAACAGGACATTTGGTGAGGATTGTTATAAGTATATAGATTTAGATCGGTGTGCCGTAAGTGTACTTACGTAATAAAACTAAAGATGGGTGGCGTGTGTGATTTTGTAGTTTTAATTACATTTCGTTAAGGGATACACGTGCACGTAAAACAGAACAATTGTTACACTGCACACAGTGCCTTTTAGAGTTGCCATTGTTGTTTATATCCTGCTTGAAGTTACGTTTCCTGACGACAAAATTGGTAGTTGCAACTACATTTATGAGGATTTTGGAAGTTTGCGCACACTTTTCGAACGCCCCCTTCAGAACGCGTGTTTATGTCCTACTGTCATGAAAACGCTTGGAAATGAAAATACAAGATTTACTTAAAATGACTTGAGGTTCTTACGCTACCGATTTGACCTGTCAGTAGTTGCCTAGAATGAAACAGTGTTTTGTATAGACATTTGTAATTTTTGTGACAAAATAATTTTGTAGTAATTTTGCAATCTCCATGGTAAAATCGTTTCAAATTTGATTGCATGTACGTCCAGATATTACTAGTATCCATCTCTACAAGAAAGAACAATATTACTTTTATTGCTTTCTTTTTGTTGTTGCAGAAATATATTATATTCTAGGGACCTTAAATTTATAAATAATATTTTTCACTTATGCTACTTAAGAATTGTTGATAAAAATGTGCACTGTATCACAACTTAAAAATTAAAACGTTATTACAATATTATAGCAAAAACTTTATATGTGGACATTTCTGAGCTCTTTGGGATAGATGTCAAATTATTCGAAGCATAAGAGTTGTATTACGTTATTGATTTATTAGCTCACAAAGCTTACAAAATACACAAAACAGTGATAAACTATAACTTACACAACACCCTTAACAATGCACACAATTACTACTGTGCTACAGAAACGTTAATTAACGTTGACAATTAAAGCACAAGAATATTTACCATTAATCAAAGACTACAAATCACAATAAAAATTCAGTCAAATATCTAGTCAACAGTCTTTCAAATAGTGACAATGTACAAACTTAACAGTTCGAAGTGGTGATGGCTCACCATGTGCTGCGCAGCACCACGAGTGCACCACTGTCATCACTCTTAAGGTCTCCGGTTCGACTCCCGTCGCGCACCTCTTTGTTGTCCGTCGAACCGCAGCAGCAGTCCTCTTGTTTCGTCAAATACTGCTCCGAAGGTATGTGCCTACAGCCTCACAGTACACTCTGACGTCACCAATTGTCTTCACCAGTCTCTCTCCACAAGCATAACACCTTCCTGTAGCACGACCAATAGCAAACTCTCCCAAATCTGTCGATTCAGGGTTTATATACTCGGCAAAACAGTTGGGGAATCACCGCATTACATGGTTCTAAAAATAGACGTTACATCATGTTTTGGGCGTGACTTGAGCCTCGTAGGATAAAATCTCAGTGGGAACAGGTCTCAATGACGTAGTTTCGGCGGGATCCCCATCACGTAGCCGCGCGGCTTTAGAATCATGGACTAGTCCGTAAGTTGTCTCGACACAGCTTCCAACCACATTGCCCTCATACCCAGCATGCAACACTATGTAACATGCACCAGTCTTCTTAAAGAGTGCCTGGTAGATAAACTGTGCACGTTTTTGAACATCAGTATGTAAAAACTATATAATGCTAGTTGCCAACTTTATGAGCGAACATTTGCCCAGAATAATGCATTTGTTAAACAACCAATTGTACCATACTTTGGCGCCAGAGATTGTTCTTCGGAATACTTTACTCGAGAAAAACATTCGCTCAAAATGTGATAAAACCTGTTGTATAAGTTTTTTTTTTTTTTGTGCTTTGTGAAATGCACAGTTTTAAACTGATACTTTTAGCACTGAATTATATGCCTCGCCCTCGTAAGTCAACAAATTAAGCTAGTGCATTGTGTACAGAAATCTGACGAGAAATTGTTTTAGTTTTCTGCAACACTTTTCGATCGCGTTTACGTCGCAGGAGCGGTGATGGGCTCGAAAACGACCAATATTGAGCATCCAGAAGCAAGACTAGAAGTATTCAACCTTTTTGATTTGCTACTCTCAGAACTAATTTATTTGGCTTTTAAACCCCTCGCTGTTTTATAATTACAATTCTATTGTAGCAGAAATAACAAAACAGCATTCTTGATGTACACAGAATAATAAAGTGAACAGAAACGACAGTCATTTCTCGTCATTTCGCAAAATAATTACCTTTAATTTTCGTTATATTTTTCATTACGGTCCCTCATAGTAAAACAATTTCGCGTTCCCTTTGACGATTGTGATGAGAATATATCCTCAGGGGGCTCGCTTACCACAGACTGGGAACAGTTGTTATAAAAAATTATTCTATCTCTCTCTCTCTTTTTCTCCCTTTCCAACACTAGTTATTGTGAAAATGTGAGCGTTCTTGTGCATGCTATTTTTACGAGAATACAGCTAAACTTAATCGTGCTTGAAAATTTTCATTTTATCTTTGATTTTTTATAACAAAAAGTAACATGTAATTACAGGTTCGTGACAACTGGGGTAGTCTGCGATAATGAAGTACTTTTTTCGCTTGCCAGTTGAGATCTTCTTGATTTTTTAAATTATATTTTTTCCAAGTACTAATTACTAGCGGTAACGTGTATCTTTAATTGTATTTATTTACTATTGATGTGATTACATTATGCAGAATTTGGCCTCATGGCTCTTTTCAAAAATTTTACAAAAACTTTTTACGGAAGGAATGGAAGACGATGACGATGATAGTAATATCAATAGACCACTGGGGCTCCAGGGTCTGCAGCCTATCTCACTCTTCAAATGCAGTGTGTTTGTAAACAGTTTTTGTCTACTAAACTATTCTACGTGTGCTTATTGTGCCAACGTACGAAAAAAAAAACACACTTCAGGCAAGGTCGGAACCTCATTTTTAAGACACTATGCTTAGAGACACTGGACAATCGTGAAAATGTTAAAAATAGTCTCCAATAAACTGTATTATATTAACCGTGACACGTGTGAACAGTTTTGGGACAAATCACACACGCTGTGTGTCCATGCTGTGCAGTTCTAACTGGGCCTGTTGTAGAAAGAAAAAATGCTACAAATAAACGATAGCCAATGTCGATACAAAACATTCAGTGTTACTTACATCCCGTTGGAGCCTAGCAAACAGTCAACTATTCCCGCAAATTTCCAGTGTCTCTAACTATGCTCAAGAACTTCTGTTTCTAAGTCCTCCAACATGGCTAAAAACGGCCTTTTCAGACTGCCTTACTTCAAAATGTACTAACCAGATGTATGTGAAACTCTAATTGCGATGTGCACTGAACTTTGCTACAGACGTTCTGCCAATAAAATTATAGGGACACAGCTTAGTGTTCGGTAGTAAAAACAGTTCGGCGGGAAGCTTGCACGCTAGTTCAGAGCTTGCGTCATTGAGGCGATGCGGCATTTGATGCGCGTTTCAAGGTCACCTTTATGTCTCCGTCATTTCTGAGCTTCTAACGCGCAGGTAGGCGGCACCCTTAGGACACTGTCTACTGTAATTTTTATCACCATATTTTTATATTTGTAACAGATACTTTATTTCTTATTTTAGACACAAAATGTATCTAAATTTTGCTCTTAAGAATTTATTTTATGTCTCATAGTTTTTGCGTAGTGGCTCGTGAAATTCAAAATTTGCAAGTTAAAATTTTAAGGACGGCACTAACAAAACTTACATACCAAACTGGAAAAAAATTCACAGATGATAACGGCGTTATAGGCTACAAGTTCAACTATATTAAACCACAAAATAAAATATTTTTGCATTTATAGGAAATTATTGAATTTTAAAATTTTTATTTCAAATTTTAATATCACTGTACGCTATTAAGTGATAGGGAGTTATCGGCGAGAACACTGCACGCCAGTTAGTGATATGCGCGTGTTTTGTCGAGCTAAGTCCTCCACATTTCTTGGACTCGAACGTGCGAAATACGTCGACCTATAGGTAGGGCCCGGTAGTTTCCGCGAAAATATTTTTGCCTCACTTCGTTCTAGTGTCTTACGTGCGCACCTGCATCTCTGCTTTGTGGTCAGTGATTGGATGCTGCAACGCCCCGCGTTTGGAGGTTAAACCCGCAAATGACAGACGCGATGTGTGGCAGTTACCAATGTACTGATTGGCACAGTCAAATGAATAATGTCTCTGCAAGAAAACACACTGCCAATAATCATGAAGTTGAGCTGCTGGTGTACAAGTAAGACACTGAAACAAAGTGGGGCAAAAATGTTTTCGCGAAAACCACCGGGCCCTACCTATAGGCGGCCGCCTTATTTTTTCAGTCGACGCGGGGAATTTCTAAGGTCGACGTAGTCTTAGCTCCTCCTCCTCCTCATCCTGTCTTTCTACTCGCATAACCGATGTTGGCAGCCTGCACTAATTACCTCCCCACCCCATACACCCGTCTTTTTGCGCTGACTCGTGTCTCGTCGGTGGCGGCTTTGTCGCGACGTCGCCAGCACCTGCGCTCCAGGAAGCTCTGCAGACACTGCGGCCCTCTTCTTGTTTACGGTGATGCTTTACTGCGGAGATTCCGCCCCATTTGCCCGCATGGGTGTGGTGAAAGGACGTAGATGTGGGGCGCTTCCGTGCCTGGAGCCCGTTTGTGGAAGCTCGTACCCCTACACATCCTCCCTCCCTCCACTGCCTTCTTGGAACCCTATTACTCTCCTTCAGAATCTCCTCAGGCGGCGAGTTAATTAAGCCGTCGCCTAGCCTGGTTGTTTACTCAAGGCGTCCAGATGTCACCCGCGCATCCTGGCTCCGCCCATGCATCTAGCCAGCTACGTCTCAGAGAGAGAGAGAGAGAGAGAGAGAGAGAGAGAGAGTGTGTGTATGTGATAGAGGGAGGTAGATAGAGTGGGATTGAGGGAGAGAGATAGTGGATGGGAGGGAGGGTTTTAGAGAATGGTAGAGTGAGGAGAGAGAGTGAGGGACGGAGATAGTGTATAGAAGGGAGAGGGCGAGGTAGTGGAGTGAAAAGAGGGAGGGAAAGATTGTGGGATGTATTGAGAGAGCGATAGTGGAGGAATTGAAGAAGGAAGCGAGAGATAATGAAGGAAGGGAGGGAGAGAAATGATTGAGGGGGGGAGAGGGAAAGAATGATAGATGGCGGGAAGGAGAAAGAGATAGTGGGAGGGAGATTGATACTGTGCGGGAGGGATGTAGGTAGGGAGCGATGGGGGGATGGAAGGGGTTAGAGGGGGGATGAAATAAAAACTTTACGTAATATCTCGAGATAATTATATTGCTGATTTTACCTGCAAATTATTGCGTAAAGTGAAATCTTGTTTCGGTACGCAATTTTTCATGTTTGTTCCAAAATTATTTAAAATTGTACTTCGTAATTTAAGCAGGAAAATAATTTCTAATTTTATTTCGCATTGCTCAATCCTTTTTTTAATACTCAGCACCTTAATTACAGTAAGTAAATTTATATTAATTCAAACCGTTATAGTTTTCTTGTTACTTAAAAAACATATGTTCTAGCAAACTTCATTCAAATATTTTTTTTTAATTAAAAAAACTCAAAATGTGTTAATAAATCAAATGTTTAATGTCTCATAACTATAAAATACCGTGTGAATGCATTATTGTCCTGAACGAAAGGACACTGCGCGAACGTAATATCACATGTGCCAGAGTTACAGTAAAGACGTTACTGCGCATAGCATGTGCATCAGCATGGTACTGACCTCGTTGTAACGCCTATGTCTATAGGGACGAATAACGCATACACGCGACGTATTTAAAGCTGGCCCGTGGACTGTACATAGCGTGCATCAAAGCAGGACGTGGTCTCGCTAGCTGTGCATGAAATGTGCTGGATTGAGTTGTGATTGTTAGTTTTTTTATGAAAGTACTTTTCGCACATTAAATTAGTAGGCTTCTGTTTGTACTAAAAGAACACGCGCTTCAAACTGTTTCCCTATTAGAACTTTAAAATTTAAGTTCGCTGTTTAAATCATGGTTTCTGGCTTTTCGAAATTGCTGAAAAGGTTTTGTCCTGACTCTCGTGTATTGGTAAATTTAAACCGAGTTTCAAATCCACATCACAAAATAGAAATATACCTCAAACTTTACGTCTAACTTTCTACATATTATGTATTTATTTATTTATTTATTCGTCTTAATTTTTATGTGGCGAAGTTAAGGTGAAGTCACCTTGTCTTACACTTAACCACAGTATACATAATAAGAAAGCATTTTACAACGTAACAGGAGAATAAAAATAAATATTAAATTTACGTAGCTAAATTAATTAATAACATTGCGGCATTTAAAATCAAATTTTTTAAGAAGAAAGAAGAAAAATTTTAAATCACAATACAATAAAGAAAACAAAAAATAAAAACATTGACTATCACATTCACTCGCACATTCATACATAGGTATATGTCTTAATCCACTGTTCATGCACAGTTACTGCAAAGGAAAAATGATACATTTAAACATTGCGCGTTCATTTAGTACTCTGCGCTTGGATGCCGTATTATTATTATTATTATTATTATTATTATTATTATTATTATTATTATTATTATTATTATTATTATTATTATTAGGTTGCACGCTCAAATATTGCTTTCATTTCTTAACTTTTTTTTATCGCACCTAGTCAGTTCAGCGAATAAATAAACTTAAAGCGAGGACTTTTCTTAAATTTTGGCCGTCGGAACCAGTAACTTCGATGTACAGGAAATAAAAATATAGCCACAATTAAATGTACTTTGGAAACATCACAGAATTTGCCACGGAGCATTGGGAAGTACCCCGGGTTCGATCTCCGGCTCCGGACATCCTCATTTCGGTTTTCAATAGTTTCCCGAAATCGCTCAAGGCAAATGCTGGGATGGTTTCTTAACAAAGGACATGGCCGACTCCTCTCCCAGCTCCTGTCGTTGTACCAAGTTGTGTCACCTTCTGTATTTGCTTCGCTGTCAACGAGATGTAAAGCCCACTTACCGTACCAGAATTTGACATAGCATGATTTCAGAAAGCTCAGGGTAATGGAAATATTTTTCTTTCTCATCAGTTGCTTGAGGGGATAGTGTCTTACGCCCTGTCGTCCGTGTTGCGGAATTCGGCTTCGTACGTACGATATATTGCGCTGCCTTGTGTAAGTTTGTTGTATCCACACGAAAACAAAAAATACAAACGAAGTTGCACCGGAAAATGTACGTCTGATAATGTAACATACTACGAAGTTATTCAGTTAAATTTTTTATTTGAAACTGAAGTTAAAAAACTGCAAGAAAATGTAGAGGCATCTATAAAAACATGGAAACACGGAATGTGTCAATGTTTGTTGTTTTATGTTATTCAGTAGTTTTTCTTTGTTCGTAAACTGTAAGAAAGCGTCCTAATAGTTTGGGATGTTTTTAACCGTCGCACACACACACGCACACACATGTATGTGGTAATTATAGGTACAAACGAAAGGGGTGTGTCGAGGACGATGAAACAAGCAAATAATGCTAATAAACATAGTTCCGGAAACCAATGGTTTTCCCGTTACGATGTATGGACACATGAAAACATGGCAACGTTGAAACACTGTTATCGCATCGATGCGAAGACGTGCTGAAGCCTGCTGCCCCTTCGTATGAACGGCGCCCATTTCGAATCCCTTGTTATAATGTCTTCGTCCACATGTGTAGCATTTTGACGTTTTGATCCTCGGGAACACTGGTATTATAGTGTTCCTGTCGTAACATGTAATGTGTCATATTGGGAAAACCATTGGTTTCCGCAACAGTGTTTATTAGCATTATTTGCTTGTTTCATCGTCCTCGTCACACACCTTTCGTTTGTACCTATAATTGCCAAATATCCTATATTTGCCCACCACAAAATATTTACTTATTATGTAATTCACTAAATAATTTTGTGTTGACCACAGACATTTTTGCTGCCCCCAGTCAAATTCTACAGTGACTACAAAAATTTGTATAACTGCTACAAAACAGGTGAGGTCCATATTGACAAAACATTTTTTTTCCACCATATAACCTTTTTTGTGCTTACTTCATCTTGTAAACAGAGCAACAGCTAAGTATTGTTAAATTAGTATGCATTTGACAGTTTCCTTAATTGTTGTACGGAAAAAAATTACAATACGCACTTTCTTAACATCCCTGTACATCGTTGTGATGAATTTACAAGTATCCTGTTTACAGTGATGTCTTACTTCTTGATTAAAAATTGAAGTACAATTTATTTTTACGTTTCTGCTTTAATGCTCTTGTATATTGTGCGAGCTTTCATCAGCTACCAAGATTGAGGTCTATCTTCCTCTAAATATTTTCTTTGGAATTCATATCAATCCAGGGTCTGCATAAATGTCCACAGGGACTTTAACGAACAAAGTAGTATTCTCTGTGTTAAATGATTTGAAATTGCTAGGGATGGGAGAAACGAATCAAATGCTATCTTTAGAGTATATTTTTTGTATGCTGCAGACGTGAATTGTAATGAAGGTTGACGAGAGATTAAAGAGGCTTTTGAAATGTACGAGGGAAGAAAGAAGAGAGGAAGGGGAATGAATGAGAAAATTTTTGAAATGAGGCAACAGGAACAGTGGAAGAAGCACAGGCAGTTTTAATCGTATAAAAGAGATTTTAATATAACTGGCTATGACAAGTGACTGGTTAAATACCACAGTTAGGGCGCAGTCTGGGGAATGGAAGGAAGGACGTTAATCACAACTCGGATATTGGATATAGTTGTAGTCGTGTCGGAAACTTCTAAAGAAACTTTAAAGGCCTCCTCGCTCTTTAGTTTTACAGCGGCTTCGAAATTATTTTTTTAAAAACACAAATTAATACATATATCAAAAATCCATTCCTACAGTTTTAACACTTATATATCATCGTTTGTATCTGAATTTTTCTGTTGCAATACACCAAACGCATTTTTAGATTTTTGCCCCTGAAATATCACATTTTGTTGTCAAAACATAGCTAAAATGAAGAAAAATATTTTTTTTTTGCTAGCAAACGATACATTATTTTTAAAAACGCTCTGACAAAATTATGTATCGTATGGCCACACAGTCTCAAATTTTTATAAAGCATTTGGTGGAAAAATATTTGAGTTATTTGCAATTGTTTGAAATAAATGAAATATCATGGCCTTAATGAGCCCGCTTGGCTGACACTCTTTAACTGCGTGCCGCGTATTCTGAGTTACGTTTTTTTATCAGAGTGTCCACGATTCTTATCTACGAAAAGAAAACGTACTTCAGACTACTCGTATAGAAAAGACTAAGGAGCCTCCATACCTGCACTTCTATCGTGTTGCAGCGAGTTACGGCTATTCTTTGTTTGACGAAGCCATTTAACGCATATTATATCTGTATATCTACGAAAAGAATACACACTTCAAACTATGTCGCTATAGTTTGCAAAATTTGGCACGTTGATCATAAGCATTTTTTTCGGGACCCTCAAAATGGCCAAAAATGAGTTTTCCAGACTGCCGTATATGAAAAAATAACAACCGGATTCGAAAACACAACCGTAGAAACAAGCTTTAGACTTTGAACTATGCTGTCCACAAATAAAATAATGTGGTCACCGCTTAAAGTCCCTTAGGAAAAATAATAATATTAAAGCAATGCACGCCATCTGAGTGGCTTGCGCGGAGAGGCGATAATGCATTACATACGCCGGTTAGTGGCAACCTTACCACTCCTGCCTCACACACACACACACACACACACACACACACGCAGCCTATCTATGGAGGCCCTTTAAAGATACCAAGCACACTGAAAGCATTATTTTAAAGCCCTCAAACATGACGAAAATCGCCTTCTTCAGACGGTTGTTTCTCAACAGACATGTACCGGGTCAACGTTAAAAATACGTCAGTAGAAATGTTACAGCCGGAACACTGCGCGCACGTGTACGACTTCGGTCGTAGAGGCGATATCACAATACATGAGCCGGCCGTCGTCGCTCCTAGAGCCTCATCGGTTTTACATCCTTCACCAGGCGTCCGCCTTAAGGGCGCTAACGTGGCAAAAATGCATGGCATGATGTTCGTTTGTAGACGTTACTTGTGACTGCATTTTTCACTTGTAAAAATATTTTAACTGTCATAGTTTTCCCGTAGCGGTATGTCAAAGTCAGAATTTGTAAATTACCGGATCATAAGAATAAAAAAAGCCAATTGACTTACTCAAATAATCTAATTTACACTGAAATGAGATATTATGGGCCATGTACTAAGAGATTCAAAAACATACAGTGAAATTCCTTTGTACGTACTAAAAAATGTGAAATGTGAATGGATGTTTTTAACTCCCAGCGTCTCGGTGTTATACTCTCAAATGACAGAATTGTAGTGTCGCAGTTAACATTGTTCTAATTGACAGTGTGAAATAAAAGACGACCCTGCACAAATACAGACAATAGCGACGATGCAGAGCTGCGGATATGCACGCAAGTCACTGAATGTTTGTATTTGAGGAGCATTTGTAGTATAAGCTATTTAAATGATGTAATGTTTTTATTATAAACGAATCATGAAGAAATTTTCCTTCCTATATAAAGGATGGGAAGTATATGGCGGTAATGCTTGCGGGTACAGGTAGCCATAGAAATAAAGACATTCATTATAGGATTTTCGTTTGCTCCATTGTAATATTTGTGGGACTATAATTTCGCTATTTTGCGTGGAATAATATTGTTGCATAAAATGAAGTGTGATTCAACGAATGGTCACTTTGTGTGACCCGCCACCTGGCACAGCAAGCAGGAAACACGAGTGTTGCTGGCATCCCCCGCTTATCCCGTCAACCACAGCCCGGGATCAGCTGTCCAGTTTTCAGTTCGTCTGCGGGACACGTTGCGGATTACATGCAGAGTTGGGCTCGACACGTGAGCGTTGGCCGGGTGGGAGGGGCGGCGAGAGCGGCAGGCTAAGCCGATCAGTGGCTGGCGAGCCGGCCAATCAGGGCGCGTCGGCGTGAGGCCTCGAACAGTTGGCGTGTCCTGATACTCCGCGTCCCTGTCTTGCCGCAGAGTTTGTGCAGCGGCGTCATTAGCTGTGGACAGAGCCACTGATTTTACTTAGAAGAATTTGGCACCAACTTGTTTCAACGCCTTACATGCACATCTGCAGCTGTACTTCATGGTTATTGGCAGACTGTATTTGTGTAGATGCATCGCTCATTTGACTGTGCCAATCAGAATGAGGTTACTGCGACACCACACGTCTGTGGCACAGAATATTTAGGAATCCAGAAGTGAAGTACCCGGTTGTATGGTAAACTCAGTCTCACGTACCAACAAAATGGCTTCGCTAGCCAGCAACGTAGCGGTGACACCTACAGCTGATCAGTCTAAAGCGGCTGCCCTGCTAGCCGGAACCCAGACCAATAGGGAACCTGCCGTAACGTGTAAGAACCAAACATACTTGGGGTTGGTATCAACAGTCTCGGGCAGCCAATAAGCGACGAAGTCCACCCGTATCTAATGAGCTGCCACGTCATTTCACATCTGTATTACCATTTAGTCTGTGTCTGTGGTTTGTGGGTAGAATCTCAATAAGACCCAATCACTAACCACGAAGCAGAGCTGCACGCAGGGCATCGAAACAAATCGATGCAAAATTATTTTCACCAAAAATCAGTGACTTGGATTTTACATTGTTAGATAGTGAATTATTTTCATATTATCTCTTATCTGACATTTGTTGAAAGGTAAGTAAGATATTGTAAATTACTATCTTCCAACAAATGTCAGATTATATGGAAGAAGTGTATTATCTATAGGGCTAAGAATATTTCGCGAGTTCAACGACCAACACGCTAGAATCCGTTATCCTGTGTATATCGAAGCCCTACCATGTGTTCATTACCTGATACTCATTCAGACAGCAGACAATGAACAAATAGACGGGGCTTGAGTATGCATAGGACATTGGATTCTAGCATGCAGGTAATTGAACTCGCGAATTTTTCCTAGCCCTAATTATCTAGCAATGTAAAATAGTATAATAGAGTACACAATTGTTAATACAAGTTAAATAAGTATTTCGGACAAATGGCGTGTCACCGAAAAACAGAGAATACACACAAACAAACATACAAATAAAAAACAAATGGACGTAATCCCACACGTAATTCTGTCAGTGAGTTACAAAAAATAAATGTACACAAACGAGCACCCAGGCACGAAAAAAAAAAATGGGCCTAGGAAAAACAATTACTAACTCAGATTATTTCACAAAAGTAATTCTGTCAGTAGGTTCGAAACAACAGACAAAAATAATTGCAGCAATAAACAGACAAAACAAAACGAGCGACATAAAGAAACTGGATGTAGACGACACTGCAGAAACACAGACGCCTTGAGGAAAGTGAACATATACAAATAACGTAGTAATGGTGGGCAGTAAAACAATGACTGTCATTTTCCACCTTGGTCTAAATGGTAGACAGAGTTTCTACTTCAGGTATATTAGTGAATAGACTTTGAACATCAAAGCTGACCAGGATGTCGGTTGGTGATACTGCTAACGTTTGGCTATGGAGATGAAATGGCTGGAGTCTTTGATAAAGGTAGGTGTCTGGCCTGTGAGTGGTTCTACAATTTTCAGCAAGAATTTAGAGAGTTTTTGAATGGAAAGCTCATGAGTTGATTATGGGTAGCAAAGGCAGTCCTATTTTTTTTTTTTTTTGGAGACCATAGATGTGAGGTGAAGGGCTGCTGTGTGGTATGAGTGATTTTCTCGTACTCTCTGAGATGTACTCTTGGTTATTTCTCAGAGTTTGGTATACTTTACATTCTATGCTGGCAGTAGGATATTTGGTAAGCTGCCCATATTTTTCAGTGGTAATGAGGTCAGATATTTTCTTTTCATAGTATTTTTTTTTAATCTAGGATGACAGTAGCTCTGCTTTTGTTAGCAGGAAGGATTACAACGGCCACGTCAGCATTTAGTGTTTTGATGGATTTCAGTTCATCAGGTAAGTTTTTTTTTTTTTTTTGTGGACAAGATGAGGTGGCCACATTTCGCACACACCAGCAGAACTCTTCCTGTTTGAAAAGTTAGAAGTTTATTTATAGCACTTTCAACTGACGAAACATGTCCGCCGGAGCTATGCAAAAACTCAGCACTTTCTGTACAACAGTTTTCTCTGATTCCAACAGTGTTTTGCTCGACGCATTCACAACAGTGTTGATGAGTCGTGGAATTGTTTTGTTTTTTATGCTCGATAGGTTGGCAAGTTTTTCTTTTTGCCCACATGCAAAAATCCGGGGACCGACCCCTCCGAGGATTGAACCCGGAATGTCTTGGTGGAAGGCAAGTGATCTGACCACTCGGCTGCCGCAGCCCCTGGTTGGTTGCCTGAATAAAACCGTTGCAAATCCTCGGCAGTTCCCAAGTTCAAATACCTAGGTAAACCATAGATGTGTGTATCAGCTTTGTTGTAAGGCGTACTTTGGTTAGATATGAAGGGTTTTATTTTGTTAGTCTTGTGTTCTGTTGCTTTTATCAGAATGTCCTTAAAAACATACTAAAGAGGGATTTTTACAACGGTCAAGTGTGATGAAAGTTGGGTTGCAGACGAGCATTATTTTCGCTCCCAAAATTAATTAACAGAAGCGGAGTTACCAATTAAAAATAATTAGGTGGGCAAACTTTTGTGCAAGAAAAAGTTTTGCTCTAAGCTTCGTCTTAAGAATTTATCAGGCTCACATAATTACTATCCATTATCTTCAACAATACGGGATTTATGCATTTTGTGTAACTAGATAAATTTTCTCCACTGCTTGAAGTTTCAGTAAGCTTTTAGTTTAGACTTGCTCACTGTCTTTAAATCCGCCCGTATAGTTTACTGTCCTCAGATCTGACCTTAGTAATTACGGACGTTTGCCACTGAACAATATATTACACAATAAGTATATAAGCCACTAACAGTGTTCGTTCGTTGGCTTCCTATTGGTTTTGATACTATTCTTATAGTACTCGGGTGGCATTCTGTACCGCTTGCAATTCTCAGGGCCGTTTCCACGTGACACAGTAAATTCGACCTATGAGTTGTTTGCATGTATTTATTATTTTTTTTAAAAAACTTACTAGTGATTTCTTTGCGTAGAAATGTGTCACTTAGTGTGAGCGAAGGACAGCATATTATGTAACGTACCTACTCAGAATACTGTATTTGGCATGTATGCATGAATTTATAATAAGTTTTCTTCTGAACTGTACTTAAAAATCTACTCAAGAACTGCATATTTTAGCTTAGGCCTATTTCGTTGCTATTGTATTTTCATAATGTCATTACAAACATTGTGGAATTCAGACTGCCATTATAAATATTGTGTGAAATATTGTTACAGTTGTGGAGTAAAGTTTTTTTTTTATTTTTATTTTATATATTTATTTTATTCTGCAGGGTTACTACAGACCTGTAAAATCTGTAATTAACTAGGAAACTGCTGATACCGGTGATAATATCAGCGAATTTTCGGTCCAACTGGGAATTTTCAGGGAATTTTCTCTCCTCGCTCACCTTGAGCTTTTACGAAATTCACAGACTGGAAAAAATGTAAGCTTCGAGAGTATTATTGTATTCTTGTTTTAAAAAATATATACCCTCATGTAGGCGTGATAATACCTCATTGTCAGGTTCATTCTCATTTTCGCAGAATTTTCGTCGACTTATTGGCTATATTATCCAAAAGTGTTAGATATAGGACTTCATATCATTAGGCCTTACCTTTAATAGATACTTTGGATAAATTCCCTAAAAGTGTTTTTCATACTTGTGAAAAATCAGGGAAACGTTTGGTTTTTATGTCAGGAAAATTAGGGAATAATAAAATATTTTTTTTTGCAGTGTGAAACAACCCTGTTTCAGGACGGTGTTGTTAGCTAGCGCGACTGTTGTTATAATATTGTTTAGTATCTCATCTATGGTATAATAATAATAATAATAATAATAAAGACTCCAGTGTTGCCAGTTCGCTGTACGGCCCCTGGAAAAGCACTGTAATAACGAGGTCGGTGTACGTTGCTCGCAAGGGCGTGATAATTAGAATTGTGCACAGAACGGTAGAGTAGGGAACATAGTGATGAGCTATCGGCATTTTTTATATTTACCCGACAGTCGTGCACAGCAGACCGTACTCCTGCCCCCCTCGTGCTAGGGAGCGCTGCGACATGGGCTTGCGAGCCGAGTGCTAATGCAATTACGCGCTTGGCCAGGGGGAGCCACCCCCTCCCACCCTCTCTTACACGCCCTCTCTTCACTACCCTCTCCGGCCCCATCACAGAGCACGGTGTCTCTCGCTATGAGGATATAACTGGATCATTCCGCGTGACGGCGCGGGTTATTTGACAATCGACACCGTTGGGGGGGGGGGGGGAAGCTTCGCGTTGGTTGCAGTTCTTGTACGTCGCCAACCTCCCGTGTTCTGGGGTAAAACAAAATACTATATCTTGTCTAGACCTGCAGCTAGCCTTTACATGCTGTACCTTGGGTTGGTGATTTATCACAGGGAAAGTTCTCTGTTTGCTAGGGTGAGAGAGTGAAGATATTTTGTACTCGCTCTTTAGTTTTGCAGTGGTTTAGAAATTTTTTTTTTATAAGGGAAATTAATACATACGTCAAAAATTCATTCTTACAGTTTTAACACTTATATGTCGTTTGCATCTGAATTTTCCTGTTGAAATACACCAAACGGATTTTCAGCTTTGTGCCCCTAAAATATCACAGATTTTGTTGTCAAAATAAGCCAAAATGAAGTAAATTTTTTTGATAGCAAACGGTAGGTATATTATTAAAAAAAAAGTTCTGCCAAAATTGTGTATTGTATGACTGTACAAAGTCTCAATTTTTTTCAAAGCATTTGGTTGAAAAAAAATTTGAGTTATTTGCAATTGTTTCAAATAAATGAAAGATCGTGGCGCTGTTGAGGGGTGGTATAATGTGAGTATGGTATTTGGGGGGGGGGGTGAAATGGGAGGTCCCCGAGAAAACCCGCCGACCAGCGGCATCGTCCGGCACGCGAAAATCCGGGAACCGACCCCGCCGGGAATTGAACCTGGATCGCCTAAGTGGTGGCAAGAGGTCTGGCCACTCGACCACCGCGGCCCCATCTGTTTTCTAGGCTTCAATGTGAGGTATTGGTTTCCTAATCTTAGCTTTCTTTACTCGTGGCCAATGATAATTCTCGTGGCTTTACGACTGGACGTCTGGTATTCGTCTGTGATCATTACACATTACCATTGTCCAATCAGACAAGGCGCAGGAGGTTGCACTGATTTTGAGAATATGCTGGCAGGGAAAAAAAATGTTCGCGATTTTCCATCACCTCTTATCGCACTGTGAAAATATTTGGAAGTTTTACAAAGAAAATTCGTTGTAAATCAATGTAGTGTGGGATTGTAAAATTACGTGGTGGGCACGGCCGTAGAAGAACAGGTCTGGACACTCGCCTGGATATTTGACCCCCTTGTTGTTTGGCTGTAGTTCACCAAGTTACCGAGAATATTGTGTTTTATTGGCACTGCAGTTAGGGCGGTCGGACTAAACTCCGCCCACTTCCTTTCCGCTACGATAAACAACTGATCAAAACGTATTATTTTTATCAATTTATAAAATACTTTCTTCGCTCACAAATTTAAGAAAAGGCTCCAGCAATCTTTATTTATTTTATAAATTTAACAATGGAAAAAAGTTGACGGAGTTTTAGTCCGACCGCCTGGAAAACAGCGCCAAAAAGTACGACATTCTCGGTAACTTGACGAACTACAGCCAAACAACAAGGGGGTCAGGAAAAATACATGGTTAGATAGGCGAGTGTCCAGACCTGTTCTTCTACGACCGTGGCGGTGGGCTATAGACTTGTATTTGAAGGATACTTGCAATAAGGAAAATATACACTTATAACAATATTAATTTTATTTTAATCGTCGTACTTAACTTATTTATTTAAAACTTTTTTGAACAAATAAAGATTATGTAGATAAAAACTTTACGAACATTCACCCTTTAGCTTCTTAGATACCCTGCACCATACCTCTAATCCTCCTTATTTGAATTTGAAAAATTGCTGAAACTGAAAATAAAAATTCAAAAAGTTCAATTTTTTTTTTAAAACACAAATAATATTTATTCTTTAATTTTATGAGCATGTCATTGTAGACTGCAATGTCTTTATTCACTGTGATTTTTTTTAGTTTGGTATATCAGTTGGTTTTAGTGTAGTCGTTAAAACGGAAACATGCAAAATATGACTTTAACAAGCCATTTCGCGAAAACTATGAGATAAAAAAAAATTCATAAGAGCCAAATTTAGTCACATTTTGTGTCTAAAACAAAAAAAAAATATCTGGTACAAATACAAAATAAAATAATGATGATGAAAATTGCGGTAGTTCGCGTCCTTAACGTTGAAATCTCTCCGTAGCGACGTAGATGACCTTCAGACAAGTAATATGATACAGGACGCTTGGGGGTACTCGGACGGGAAATGCCTTAAGGACGTTGGACCCGTAAAAATTAAAAATTTTATATTTGTGCCAAACACTGGTCAACTTTTACACATCAGATGACATGTCATTTCCCCAAATAAAAAAAAATTAGGTCCCATAGTTTTAGCATAATCAGTAATCACCTATCAAAGTCGCAAAATGGCAGTTGCGGTGTAGCCAAAATAATAAAAATAATTATTTTTCAGAAACAAGATTATTCATATTAATTCTTAATGATGTGAGCTACTTCAAGACACTTTTGTGAACACAAAGCAATACGTTTTTGTATTTTTCAAAAATTTATGAAAATTAGTAAATTTTTGCATAACTTTGACTTTTGGCTACTACTGAAATTTTCAAAACTAACTGTTGTCAACCATGTCATAAAATGCATTGATACATTGACTATCAGTTACTGTAATTTTGAATTTATAAGTTAATTACTTTTTTTTTTTATTTTGGCTACACCGCAATGGCCATTTTGTGACTTTGATGAGTGATTATGCAAAAACTATGGTGCCAATTTTTTTTTTATTTTGGGAAATGACGTGTTATCTGATGTGCAAAAGTTTAACAGTGTTTGGCACAAATATAAAAAAAAAATGAAATTTTACGGGTCCAACGCCCTTAAGGGGCCCGCCTCGTTGCCATTAAATCGCGCTGCAGCGTGTTTGAAGAACAAGGTTTACACCGAAACTAATACACGTGGTTCACGTCGTTTCTCTACGAAAAGAACACACACTTCAGACGACTGCCCTTAAGTACTTTCAAGACAACACACGTATTAGAAATCCCCTTTTAGGGCACGTCAAAATGGGTTAAAACCGGGTTTTTAATCTGCTATAGCGGAAAATATACTAGCCGAATACACGTGAAACCACTTAAGGGTAGTGCATTGAACATTAGTAAAGTGATTTCTTAAATAAAACAATAGGGTCACCACTTAAAGTCCTGTAGGAAATTTGTTTCTTCGCGAAGGCTGCACGCCTTACGAGTAGAGGCGACGCACCGTTGTATGGCCCATACGACGTCGCGCTTAGCACCATACCTCACTCACACAAACACATGTGCCACGAGGCGGGCCCCTTAAAATTGGTAACGAAGATGTAATATGACGTCACACCTACGTCGCGCCGTAGTCGTCATTTAGCAGCTCCAAATATGGCGCAAATACAATCTCAACGGTTCGCCTCATCGGCATATATGTATGTGTAAATTATATATATATATTAAAATAATGCACTTTTATAGTTTCCCCAATATTTACAGTTACCCTAACTGAACGTATTATATATGTGGCTTATTGTAAGAACAACCAATGTCAGTATACCGTATGTGTGATATTCTGGTACTCTATTATTGATTAACACACTTATGATATATTGACATTGGTTGTTATTGCATTAAGAAACAGAAATTCTAAAAAACAGTTCAAATCATTAGAGAAAAGATACTAATGGGCGTATCCTTAAAAAAGTATATATATCGAACAAATGGCGCGCACGCCCACGACTTACTCAAATGACTTTCGGTCTCAGACTTCGCCGTGCGCAAGCCCGGGAAACGTGGTGATACAGAGAAAATAAAAGGGATGTTCCATTAATTAACACCACCCATAAAATGAAACAGCACCGCCCTGCTTTGAATACTAATGCAACTTAAATGTCATTTTCATTACGCGCACGCCGTCGTCTGCGAAATTAAACACTGTTCAGTTTCTCGATCCCTTATCTATGCTCTGCCCGCCCCCGTGACTATGCAGCCACCATGCGCAGTGTTGCCAAATATTCTGTTATCGTGGTACCATTACTGAGAGTTTTCTAATTTAATTTTGGTTAACGAAATACCTAAATTAATGTCTAGGAAAGCTTTAAAACTAATAATTGTTGAGGCAAAGAGAGCCTCCCTATATTGGAAGTAATTGCATTTGTCAGTAATTTATTTTTAAAATCCATATCTCTTTGATCATAGGACGTGTTTTAATGGGTATTATAAAATAGAACATTTTTCTCTGATTTACTGGTAACATGTGCATTTCTGTAACCGTTGTAACCATAAACGAATTACGTTGTTTTTGTCATGCATGAGATATTACGGGGCAGAGTTACCAACTGCAGAAATTGTGTTCAGTATGGTGCTGTTCATCAGTACAAGTTTTGAATGTTAATTTTTAATCGTAAAAATAAGTTACAAAGTGAAAAATTTACCGAGATTAACCTCTATAACACTGCTATTTAATAGAATTGACCAAATTTTATACGCTAGTGTAAAATGTTGGTGTACATTTACCTTATAAACTATTGTCAAAAAATATTACTCGGGTACAAGAAGAATGCTGAAAACTTTTAATATAACGAAAACTATTCAGAATATATGTCAGCTTGAGTGGGATAAATGTTAAACATAGTTTTTTATGTAAAAAAAAAAAGGAAACCAGTTTTTTACGACCTGTCACATTTTACATATTATGTACTTTGCTCTGAACGTTGGATCAGGAACATTTTAGTGACACTACTAACATTTCTATACAGGAAATTGGTCGGAGATGTACAGTATTCGTTTGTAAGTATGAAAACCTTGCTTAATGAATACACAAAATACTGCTGTATTTGTATATATTGTTTTGAAATATATCCTGTAAATTTCGGAATAGTTATATTATTATTATTATTTCTAGTGTTACGAAATTGTTTTTCAAAAGCAAGTTTCAAATAATTATATTGTAAGAGAATAAAACAGTTTTTTAAACTGTATAATAAGTACTTTGTCTTCTCCGCGTGCTGTATCTGGTAACATTGCTCCTCCGCTCCTGCAGACCTGGTTCTGTCTCTTCATTGAAATCAACTCAAGGATGTTAAGTGGCTCTCTGTGGAACTTAATACCACCACTCGTCTAGCTACGGCTTCCGCTAGGATCCTAATCCTGTAAGTTATTTGTTCAGCCGGCAAACCGGCGTATCTTCTACCTCCGTGACGTTACCGGTCTGCGGTATTTCACTTGTCCGAATACATTCCATTAACGTTCTTTCGTCTACAGTTAATTCACGATGCTTTGAACATTTTGAAATGCGGAACTTCTACCGCCATCTTGTAATCTTTATTTATAATATCCCTCCCCCTTATTTATTGAATATTTTGTAACGTGGAACTTTCATGGCCACCTTGGAGTCTATTTATAATATCCCTCCCATTTATTTGAGTATGTTTGGTCATGATAGGTAGAGCAATGATTTGGACGCGAAATATTTCTGCAATATTCTGTATCAATCCAATGCCTTACGTGCGGTAGCTCTGCATTATGATTGTTGGAAGCGTGTCTTTGTTAAAACATGTCTCTCATTTCACCTCATCCATCAGTATAATGTTATTGTGACACCATACGTCTGTGATTTGCCAGTAGAACGGGGCTATGCCAGTTCTACGACCTCATCAGTTGACAGAACATCTTTTCCTCTCCCCACCACGCTCGGGGTTATGCGGGGCGGTGACGAATGTTGGATGCTATGGCCAATAGGGTTTCGGCTTTATGTCTGGTGTACGAACTCTTCACGTCTCGTGGTAGCCAATGGAAAGAACGACACACAAGCACCAATAGACGGTGCATATGGTTTATGGATAGGGTAAAGAGATACCAACAGGTGGTGCGTATGGTTTTGTAGAGGATAAGAAGTGTAGGGAAGTTCTACAACCTCGGCAGTTGACAGAACATTTTTAGAGGAGGTGTGCAGAGTGGTTCGTGGTGGAGGGAGTAAGGGGAAGAGTAGGAAAAAAGTTCTGTGAAATGACGAGGTCGTAGAAGTGAACTTTTCCAAGTATAACCACAAGACAAATGCGAGTTAAAACTTTTAATCGCTGAACATGAAAGCAGAGCTGCAGATATCGTAAGGCATTGGAACTAAATGGTCCAAACGTATTTTCGCCACAAAATCGTAGTGCTGATGATAGGGTGCAGACAGAATTTAAAATGAGGCGGTTATTTTGGACGCGTGGAAGCTTTACTCGGGTATTGTTTGAACATCGCCTCAATCCCAAATTTTCCCCTATACTCATGCTAACGTCGTGACTTTATGTAAGCGCCTACGGTGGACGGTTTGAATATGACGTTAATAAAACTGTTAAGTATATTTGGCTTGAGGAATTTCAGAGTGTGAATAAAAATAATATTTTATGCAATCTCAAATCGACGCGAGAATATTTTGTAGATTGGATGGTAAACTGGCCATATACCGTGATGTATCTTAATATTGTGATAAGCCGTTTTGCGGGCTTCACAAAACTGTCAGGGCACTCAGGGCTCAGTGTCACCAACAGAGGGTGGGGCCGCGGTGGTCTAACCTTGCCGACCCCCCCGTAGCACAGTTGGTTGAGCGACCGACGGATATGAGGGGTTCTGGGTTCGATTCCCAGGTCTGGCTGGGTGTAAAAATTTGTGTTTGTCCGTTAGCGTCTTTTCAATTGTCAGAGTCACCAAATATTGTCACAACTGGGGAATTGTCACATACTAAAGCTGTAAAGGGGGGATGTTTGGCTCGTTGGCGATGTTGCGACCTCGCCAAGGTGCCTAACATTAGAAAAAAAAACGTCAGACCATTCGCCTTTTACCAAGGCGTTCCGGGTTCGATTCCCGGCGGGGTCGGTCCCTGAATTTTCGCATGTGGAAATCGTACCGGACGATGCCGTTGGTCGGCGGGTTTTCTCGGGGATCTCTCGTTTCCCCCGCCCTTTAATTTCGGTGCTGCTCCATTCTCACCTCATGTCACCCCTCACTACCGCTAAAGACCTCGATGTTAAGCGCTGACCAAAATATCTCACTTACTCATCAGCAGAGGGTAGGCATGTGTAGTTTCGGTAGTAAGTGATTAATGTATCACAAATATATATTTATGTTATCTGTGGTGTCTGGTGAGTAGTTGCAAGGTAAGCTGGTGTTTGCTCAGTATTGTACAGCCTCTGTCCACGCAGCAGGAATCAGTAACAACCCTACAATTGGATCCAACAGAACGTATGCGGCCACTCGTGAGTTCCTTGCAAGGCACACATAATACACATAGTTTGCCGTCACGGTATACCATCATACTGCCTTATTAAGAGTGCGTGGTAGATAAATAAACGCTAAAAACATCAATTGATTTCTACGCTTTTTTCGAAGTCAAATGCATAAAATACTCAATGAAAATCGTAGATAATGGTATTTGCCAACTTTTTGAGTAAATATTTATACAGAATCACTCATTCGTTACGCGTGATCTCTTGCGCCGTAATTAAATGCATGAAGTTCCGGCGTCAGATATTGTGCCTCAGAAGTTCGTAATACTAGAAACAATTTTGTTTAAAACGTTGGCTGAAACTATTGCCTCGGATTGCTTTTGTTTGATTTTCGCAAATTGGCTTCAAGAAACCTACAGTTATTGATTAATGCTTTTAGCGTTGAATTATGTACCACGCCCTTTTAAGGAAGAAAGCTTTAACTTCAAATTTGGGAAAAATTATTTTTATATTTAAATAGTTGGTACCACACACATTTTGACAAAGGATAAACGGCTTATAACCAGTTGTTGCCTGTGAAACAAAAAAAAAATAAATAAATAAATAAAATATTCCTTAAGTCAAAAATTTAGCACAATACTGAGAATAATAGCCTTAAGTTGGTGTTTAGAAGATAGATGTCAAAAAGGTATACCAAATAAATTTTAAATATTTAAATGTCACAATAAAAGCAAAATTTGGAAATTATTTCCAAACATAAGAATGTGTTAAGAAAATACAAACTTTTTGCTCTCCTGTAAAATTTGATCTCTCGGAGTTAAGGATTTCTCCCTTATTAGGGCAGCATATTAGTTTCTTTATAAAAAATTTAAATAATAGTAATAACGAAACGGTAAAAACCATGGCTTTAGCCCTGGCCCCAGCTAGTGTCTTTCCCCGAGTTTCCGTAAGGCCGTGATCCGTAATTTATACTACTTTTACAATAATTAATTTGTCAATCCTAAACGAGAGCAGATATCGGAAAACTGTTGTTCAGTTTTATTGTAAGTAGTGTAGACTACATGTGCTATTTATTTTTCAAGACGAAATACTAGTGGTTTTAGCTAATTATGCAATTAAGAAAATTCTCATAAATAAACTAATTAGCCAAATATATACTATTATTTGTTTCCGAAAAAATTTTAGACTACATAGTAAAAACAACTTCAAACGAATCTGTGCAGCAATTTTTCGATATCTGTTCTCGCTTAGGAATAAATAATTATTATCGTGAAAACAGTAGAGTAATGGATCATGGTCTTAAGGCTGCCGCCTGGTGAAGGGTATGTTTGTGTGTGTGTGTGGCGAAAATCGATGAGGCGCTACGAGCGATGTCGGTCGGCACATTTATTGTGATATCGCCTCTATGGCCGGAGGTGTAAACGCGCGCGCAGTGTTCCCGTCGTAACGCTTTTATTGTGGGACTGTAAGCGGTGACCCTATCATTTTATTGAACGCGTCAATGTAGCAAAGTCCAATGCGCGTGTAGATCTCAATATCGAACAAATCCGTTACATATATCTTGAGAAACAACCGCGTGAATAAACTGATTTTAGCCAAGTTTGAGGGCTATAAAATAATGCTTCCAATGTGCGTGGTGTCTTGAAAGTCACATTCACAAGTAGTCTGAAGTGTGTATTATTCTCGTAGATAAGCATTGTGGACGCATGTTTGCTGCTCTCTGAGAAAAAACGTAACTCCGAACACTCTGCACGCAGTTCGAGCACTTATTTAGGCGGCAGCCTTACACGAGTGTCTAGCGGTGTGTGTCGTGCAACTGCCCGTAGGCATGCGAATGTGGGCTCTTTGTCGGTGAAGAGAAGGGAAAGACGAGGGTCAACTTGCGAGATAGGAGTTTCCCAGGCTGCAGAACCCATTCAGAGCAGGAACACCTTCGCACCCTGCGGGAGGTCGTTACCGAAACACCATTCTACTATCTGGCTCGCCTCACTCTGGTGTGCTGCCCTCCTAAAATGCTCTTCGGCGTCGCTTTCTCTCTCTCCCTCCCCCCTCTCTCTCTCTTTCGTCCTTCTACTCCCGCAATCCATTATTTAGTTCCGATGGCCGCGGGGAAGATGGGAAAAAAATTACACTTGGTCCCTGTCAGCCGTAGGATCCAATTAGAGACCTCTTCCCCACACCCCTAGCTGCGGTTACAGATAGTCGAGGACATCGCCCCACGGCACCCCCTTTTCCGCCGTACGGATACTATGAGATCCCGCGTCCGCTGGAATTATCCGTGATTCACACAGAGATTGCCTGCAGATTAACGGTCCCCCGGCGTGGCTTGCCGCGTCGCGAGGACACCCCTTCGTCCAGTCTTGCCAAGCCGAGCAACATTTATGCTAGCCCACATATACGCAACGTGACCTAATTGGTCATGGAGGGAGGAGAGGTTACACATTACCTATAAAAATGTTTGCTAATGTATAAGCAAACAGTAGAGATGATTGCATGTCGCGAAAAATTTTTGTGCCAACATACCTTTGGAGTTGCTGTCGTTTCTCTCAACATGTAAATGATTAGGTGATATACGTCTGACACTGCATAACTGTCTGCAGACAAGTAACAGGCATTAAGAGGACTATCTACTTAGCCGTTGAACAGTGTTGTGGAGAGTCACGCGAATACTTTTTATGCGAAACCGCCGAACTTATTCTTATTGTTGTTATTTATGAAAAGAACATTCACTTGAAACTACGTATGCCACTTTTTGAAAATTCAGTATACTTGTTGGTAACATGATTTTAGGGCCTCTGGAAATGGCTAAAAACGGCTTTTTTTAGACTGCCGTAACTCTGAAAATACGAGCTGAATCCGTAAATTGCAAAATAAGGTGCGGTCATTGGTCTTTACTTTATAATATGCAAAAGAAAAACTTTAGGGTCACCGCTTAGAGTCTCACAGGAAAAAGAGTTCTAGGAAAACACTGCACGCCAGTTTACCGCGCTGAGAATAGAGACCATGTGTCTATCGTCGAGAGTGGTACTCTTGGTTAAGTCAAATAAGGCAACAGCTTCAAGTACAAAGAAGTGACCTTTGGTAAGCTGAACGTATGTTGAAACCCAGCAAACAGTCAAGTTTTCCTGCGATAAATCATCATCTCTAGCAATTAGTAATGTTCTATAAAACTAACATAAATATGTATGTTTACTTTTTTACGTCAAAGAACTGCAATGTGATAATGTATCGGTTTGTGGGTAAACTGTTTTTGAAAATTATTTTGAAGGGATGGTGACGTGCCCAACCTCCTCCCCCATAGGCTACACGTATGATGAAACAGGACACAATTCGAAAAATGTATTCTAAGTAGATATTCTGGCATTCTCCATAGTTAGATACCCGGCAATTTTGCGAATTCAAATAAGAATATTCTTGATTCCTAACTCCTGTACACATTTATTATTTTCGCGTTAGGTCACCGTAAAGGCTCGGTTCCAGTCGTCATATTGAATTTTATTATTGTTTGCTTTTTCTTAATTCTAAGAAGAAAAATGTTAAATATGCGATTATACCTGGAATTCTACTTACGTTTTGCTACCGTACAGACCTTGCGATTTAGCTGTTAACTTATAATTACGCCGCAATCTGTGTGGTAAATTTTTTATATCCATCATTCTCCCGACAAATGGCGACCTAGCTATACATTACTAGATCTATTGCCATGCTTGGATTGTAGCTCAAGGTAAATAGAATTTGCGGTATAGTCGCCGATTTAACATTTTTCTTCTCAGAATTCAGAAAAAGCGAAAAATAATAAAATTCAATATGACGACAGGAACCGAGCCTAAATAAAGCTCCACCCCGAGGACTGTGAACCAATAGCATGAGAACACTTCCTGACTGCCGCGCTGCCTTGTCATATGTAGGCCTACAACTGGCCATTCACTGGAGCAGCAGCAGCCATAAACAAGTATCTGAAGTCATAGGGCCGATATTATAAACCTCTTTCGAATGACAACCAACTGCTAGCCCCATAGAGAAAGCATTGTTGAGCAGTTGGTTGTCATTCGAAAGAGGTCTATAGATACAGCCCATAGTGTACACTGGGCTCTGGAGTCCAGCCGGCTGGTCGTTGAACCCACGATATTTTCGGGTTTCTCCGTAGTATTGTCGTACGAAAACCAATTTCCAAGTAATTCCTGGTAGCTTTGTATTGTGCTTCAGCTCTTCCAGTGTGAAGGGACAGCGTTGGAACACATGGAGTGTAAAGTAGCTATGGAGAAACACCGAGAACTGCGCCGTCCTTGTCTCTACAATAGAGGATGTTGTATTTAAAGTTCGTTAATGTAAAACTGTATTACTAATATTCGTGGTTAAAAATAATTATCTTGCGCGTTGTTTCCTTCTTCCCACATCTGTGAGGTATTTCTGCCCAGTCCTGCATAGGTTAGTCACATATAAACGAAATATTTCGTAAAGTGGTGTCTCACCTCACGTCATGTGGAATTTTCCATTTATAAAATAATAAAAATATTTTCATTGAAATTATTGAAAAAAATATTACTGTAGCACTTCAGAATACTAGAAATACGTTCGGCATTATTCGTCTGTTTTTACGTAGGGCCTACACATTAACTGATGACTGTGAAAATGTGGGAATATATTCATAATAGAAAAATGTATATATTCTTAATTGCAAAATCATTAGTTGTCACATGATATGGATTTATGAGTTTATAATAAGGTAATTTTTGTGGAGTGCGATAATGATACATGAAATTGTGTTTTTTTAAACAACTTTACAAAAAAAAACAGTAGGCTAGTTCCAACTCTACTTGTGGTGCCCTACCGTAAGTCCTGTTTTTTTCCCTCCATTTTACACTTTTTTGCGTCTTTCTACCAAAGAAAATAGCAGTGTGTATAATAAATCCAAAGTACAAATTTCACAGTACTAAAATGTATTCGCCGGAAGCCATAGTAAGTTAAATATTATGTTATTATTCTTGGTTAAAAGTGCTGACCTGTTTTGAAGAACCTGTAACACGATTGCATATTAAGGAAAACATTGTTGTATTTAAAAACAGCCCCCGCGTCCATCTGTGTCCTTGGATTTGTACCCGGAACCACTCGCTTTATGCACGTCAGCAATACGTAAGCTGGTATGGCTGCTGGTATCCCCAGCGTTTACCTACAAACAACACAAATGTGTTTTCCGGTACTCACCCTGCCACGAGAACCTTGCCACGAACAAACACACAGGAATTAATTATGTTTTACTCTGGCAGGGTAAATGCAATAAGCTTATACTCGCATTTTGTGTCATTTATTTTTAATTATCTATTTCGTTTTGCGCTACGTTCCCGTTCTCTCATTAACCACCCCACTGCTGTTTGTTTCAGCCGGTATTATAAAAAAAAGCATGGCAGCAATTAATGATTTCTGCTCCCAGGAGTGTTGTATAAATCCCATTTATCACGGAACGATTACCGACAATACATCCCGCGCATTGTGCGTGTGCTTTGAATCAATACACATTGCACATCCAAGGTTGTCAGAGTACGTATTTCGTCGGGGAAGATATTCTCCAGGTCATCCTGCCTGCGGTGTTTTGTTGACATGCGTCGTTGATCTTCCTTAGACGAACGTCGGCAGTTACAGTGAATTAACTAAGTCTTTCCGAAGCCGATATTACACGTCATGTTGTATCGTACGTGATCTTGTATAAACTGTTGTAAGACCTGTTCCCAGGGTTGGTGTGGTTAAGGGCATGTGGTAAAAAACACAACTACTACGTTTAGAGTAAAATCTCAATCCGGATTGAACTAGGAGTTAACTGAAGAATCTTGATTCAAATTTTACTTTAAACACCTTCCTACCGGACTGAAGTAGGAGTGGAGTGAATAATTCCGTCCAGTCGGCGAGGATGGACTGGACTGTACAATCCGGATTGAAACGTTTACTTTAAACACCCATCGAACTGAACTGAACGAAGACGAAGCGGTCGCCATATTGAATCGTTTCTTTGGTTACGTAATGGGTTAAAATCGTCCTGGGCTAGCTAAATACAACTGTTTTGTGTTATAAAAATAATTGGAAGTGACAAATCCAAATAAAAATTCCGACGAATAAATCCAAACAAAATGTCTAGCAGATATTCGCCTCTTACTTTTTTGATTCTCATTTGTTCCGTAGTTCAATGTTTTGCAAAGAGATTTATCTAGACACAGATTCAGTCCATGTTTACATGTCAGTCTGGATCAAAAATTTTACTGTTAACACATTTTAGTCCACTTTCCCTTTAGGTTCGCTCCATATTGAATCCAGTCCAAGTTAAGTCCAGTCCGGAATTTTATTATAAAAGCACTACATATTTTACCTTGGTTTTTACCCATAAGAGGCCACCGTATTAAAAACAATTTTTTCCCACTAGCGTATTTTATACAAAAAAATCAACAGATTACTCAGTAGTTCATTAATAAAACATTATGCTGGCACATAATTTCACATTTACTCATAATTAAAAGAATGTTACTTTTAAAAATTATTACTCTAAATGGGTTTATTATGTTATAACGTATGTAAATTGAATTTTTTTGGGACTTGTGTGACTGTTAATATTTCGTATATACAGTTTCATCGAGTTTTCTCTGTAATTAGCCACACCTTTTTTATTTACAGCTGGTTTTTAGGCCTATCTGTTAGCAGTTTTTCCCTTAGTTTTACTTTTTTGCCATGCCCCACTTTTAGAAAGAAAAACAGATAACGTATTTTTTCAAATTAAGTTTCTTAACAATTTCATTAACATTCAAAACTTGGAAAAAAAAAATTATATTCACACTTTAAAAAATACGTGATTTCGGGCACTGTACCCGGACACTATTAGCAAAACTGGTGGACGCATTGAATTGATTGTGGTCAGATTTTCGTGTGTGTGTGTTTTTTTTTTGTGGGTAATATTTTAAGTTAAACGAGATGTAATTTTCCACGTTTTATGCACGAGAACAGTGGAGCGATAAAGCATGGACTGGAACTCACGACGAGAACCACATTGTCATTGAAAGAATTTTTGAAATTATTTATTGGAATATTTTGGACACACGCCATATGCTGTACAATGTCGTCTCAGGAAAACAAGACAAAACAAGAAAGAAAAAAAAAACATTAAAGGAGCAAACTTTCAGTTTGTCTAAAGACGTGAGCAGATGTCGGCTTCCGAAACGTCGCGACTAGCTCGTGTGAGAAAATCTCCTGTATTAGCGTATTGTGTGTTTTTATCGTTTTCTTTGTCTACTCTTGTGATTGTGACGTTGTTGTTGGGTCATCCTGATTTAGTGTTACATTGTCTTCGTCTTAGTTGTTGTATACGCTGTCTTAATACTAATGTCCTTAGCTTTCTCAGTTTTTTTTTTTCGCTTTGTTATTTGTTTTTAATTATTAAGTGTTCGGAGATGATGGAGGAGTATAACCATGACTTGCCATCACTCCAACCAATCTGGAGAGATCTTCAGTGATTGACTGCCTAGGGAACCAATCAGGAGCCTCCTCGACTATTGGCCCCGTGGACAGCAAATCACAGGCAAAGTGCCCTCAGGCCGGTATATAAGGGGTCAGACCTCTCTCCTCTCACCAAGGCGATCCGGGTTCGATTCCTGGCGTGGTCGGTCCCTGGATTTTCGCATGTGGGAATCGTACCGGACGATGTCGTTGGCCGGTGTGTTTTCTCGGGGATCTGCCGTTTCCCCCGCCCTATCATTCCAGCGCTGCTCCATACTCGCCTTATGTCACCCCTCACCAGCGCTCCTACCTCTATGTTAAGCTCTGACCAAAATCTCTCACTCATTACTAATGACGATTTAGTCATACAGGGGTCAACTCAGTAGCATTGGTAGATAGACAAGTGTCCAGACATGTAAATCTAAGACCGTACTTTGAACGCTACCGGCACGATACGTGTTCGGCATCACTGCCGCAGTGTGACAGCTAACGCCCTACTGTACCTGATCCCGAAGGCAAAACAGGAGACAACTTACAGATCTACATCCGGGGAAGATGCCACTTTCCCCGCTCAGTCCCATACGGCCAGGACTCACCATAGCCGTGCAGCCAACAATGAACTTGACAGGGTAGTTGAATACCACTGACACAAGGAGATAACGCGATGGCAGGCAGTAAAAACCCGCTCACCTAGCAACAGAGCACCCACAGGTGGGGATCCACCTTGCAGAGGGCGAGGCATCGTAGTCGTCTGTGGGCGAGGCTATCTACCTCTACGAAACCGCTTCGTGGACGAAACCAATAAGGCGGACCAGACCAGAACCCAAGGACTCACGCTGAAAGTCTACTCCCAAGCAGGAGTTCGTTAAACCACTACCACTCAGAGTCCAACCCGTGATCGGCTCAGCACTAGGCTGGGGCTTCACACCGATCCCCTGAGTACCTGCGATATACCATGCAGCCACCATATGCGACGCGGCAATGGCCACGTGTGTATTGACAGAGCGGGCCTCGCATCCCGTAGCGACGCGGATCATTGTCTCTCGCCGACAATGGCGCCGATACCTCCCCCCTCCCAACACCCACCACCCCCACCCCCGCCGAGCTGATTGACTGCTGGGCTACCGTTACCACAGGATCACGATCGGATGGTTGGAATCCCCACCCCGCGTCCTTCCTTTGCGGCAGTTCCGTTATCGTTCGCAAAGGGGACCCGGAGGATCACAGGGTCCTCTGTTCTCGCCCGATGGAACACGCGCACGACGTAATTATTGACGTTCGAATAGGAATGGTATCCGTTCAAACAGCGACTGTCTCGTGGTCAATTGGTCGGGTCAGACTCGTCACAGTGTTTACTGCGCGACGATATACTTCCCGCCTACCCGCGTACCAGAGGTTCAAAGGCGACCTTGAAAAGAGATCAATTGCCGCATCGCCACAACGACCCAAGCGTTGAACTAACGTGCAATATTCCCGCCGATCCATTTTAAAGTGGGACTTTAAGAACACATGGTACATAATTCAACGCTAAATGCATTAATCTATAACTGTTGGTTTCTTGAAGCCAATTTGCGAAAATTAAACAATAGCAATCCTAGACAATAGATTTAGCCAACGTTTAAACTAAATTGCTTCCAGTGTTACGAACTTCTGAGGCACAATCTCTGACGCCGGAACCTCGTGCATTTAACAGCGGCGCAAGAGATCATGCGTGGCGAATTAATAATTCTGGTTAAATATTTGCTCGTAAATTTGGTAGATACCTTTATCTAGGGTTGTCATTGAGTATTTTATCCATATTGGATTCGAAGAAAGGGTAGAAATCAATTGATGTTGTCAGCGTTTATTTATCTACGACGCACTCTTAAACTGTGACAATGTAATTTTACTGGTGGAAAGTTCGAAGTCTGTTTTCTTTTCGTTAGTTAGCGCTATGGACCCTTGTTGAACACTTTGTAAAAAAAAAAAAAAAAAACACACTACAACGCATTTGAAGCTCGAGGTAGACACCTTAAGGTTGTTCAAGTGGGGAAAAATTACAATTTTATATTTGTATGAAACAGTGTTAGTTTTATACACATTACTTGAGAAAACATATACTTCTAACGAAAAAAAAAAAATAACTCAGCTAGTTTTCCCGTAATGGTAGTTCAAAGTCAAAATTTACGTATTTTTATTTCATACAAAACTTGAAAACCAGTTAACATAATGGAATGGAAAAAATCATATCAAAACTACGTGTCATTGTCTATGGCTTGTAGCATATGAAACACATTACAAAAAAATTTTATGTTTAATAAAAAATTTCAAAATTTTAATATTTTTTGGTTACTTTTAGAAATTTATTTTAAACACAAAAATTTTTCTTATATTGGGTTTTTATATGCTTCAAGCCGTAGTCCGTGCCATGTAGTTTTGCTGTGGTTTTTTTGCATTTCATTACATTTCCTGGTTTCCAAGTTTTGTATGAAGTAAAAATATGCAAATTTTGACTTTGAAGTGACATTACGAGAAAACTGGCTGAGTTAATGTTTTTTTCATTAGAGGTAAATGTACTCTTAAGTAATGTATACAAAACTAACACTACTTCATACAAATATAAAATTATGATTTTCCCCCACTTGAACAACCTTAAGGGCGCCGCCTACCCGCGTGTGAGAGACTCAAAACTCATACACTCTAAATCTTAATTAGTGAATATTCACTGCTTCACGCTAATGGATGGAGCAGTTTCAACAATTTGAATTAGTGAAAATAGGCACTGGTTAATTAGTGAATATTCACTGATTCCTTTTAAGACCGCCTACATCTCACAAGTGACTCAGTGAAAAATTACTGGAAAATCTGTGGACATTCACTAATGACTAGTGGAATGTTGGCACTCTTCATCGGAATCAGTGAATAGTCACCGGTTTCTCAGTTGTTTCTCACTGATTCATTTTGTTGAAACTGCTCCATCCATCGGCGTGAATCAGTGAATATTCACTAATTCAGATTTAGAGAGTAACGTTTCGGTTATTGAAATCGCGAATTATTCCATTCCCTAGTGATAGTCCTAGGAATTATTCTCTTATTTGCAACTGACTTGCAGCTGTTGGCTGATCATAAGCGTCAAATTAAAGTAGGCTATATACATTTTCGGCGTTCAACATGACCTAGAATATATCTGCAAAATTGACTCGCCTCTAACAATGTTGTAACGTGTTACGTCTATTGTTTACTACGCGAAACCACTGAACTTGTATTACATTTGTTATTCAGAATTACGCGACTCCAGTCTTGAAAGACTGTGATTTGAGTGAGTGAGAGATTTTGGTCAGCGCTTAACATCGAGGTCTTCAGCGGAGGTGAGACGTGATATGGGGTGAGTACGGAGCAGTACCGGAATGAAGGGGCGGGGAAAACGGGTGATCCCCGAGAAATCCCGCCGACCAGAAGCATCGTCCGGCACGATTCCCCTGTGATTTGAGGGCAAGTGTGCGAACGCATTGCAGTTAAAATCGTCCAACGGGTTACGCTAACTATACGAGTCCATGGAACTATAATCGGAAAACAGTGTTAAAAGAAAGAACTCCTCGCTGGATAAATTTTAATGATAACTATTTAAAACAAAATTCTAAATTGAGGCTATTACGCTAAGGCATACTGCTATAGTGTGGGATTATACTCGCTTATGTTTTATTTTCGTGAATTTTAAATTATTAAATAGATTTTTTTAAATTTTGGTATTTAGAATGAATATTGGAAAATTTTCTCAATATAGTAGTCATCATAGAGACTGGGTGACAGACTAAACTTCACATAACTTACATACCAGAGCACAATCTGGGAGTCCACTGGGCACGAACCTCTATGTGATGTCGGTTATGCGTAGATACAAGAATTTTTGGCGAAAAATATTTTTGCGTCTCTTTGATTCAGTACCTTACGTGCACACCTGCAGTTCTGCTTTGTGGTCAGTGATTGGATGTTTCAGCTCCCAACGTCTGGGGTTATACTCGCAAATCACATAGTGGACGATTTGAAGTACACGCCCCCTGACGTCACCGCAGGGGAAAAGTACCGTGGGAAACAAATCTTGTTTACAAACATGCTGATTTGTTAGTTGGTAATTGCAGAAAGCATAAATGTTGCGCATTCATAGATTTGCACGCGAGGGTAAAATATATTAGTTTCAATTTCATGGTTCAGATACGCAAATACATAAAATTAATTTTTACCTGAAAAAGCGGCAAATTCCAAACAAATAATCAATTTTCTTGACGTACATCTCATCCGGGATATGTGAAGCCAAACAGCTAAATGAAGGTTATGTTCGGCTGCGGTATCCATGGAGATAGGAATTGTTTCCCACACCTGACTGAAGCTCCGCCTCTTTTCAAGTCGTCCATTGCAGTGTCGCTGTTAACATTGTTATAATTGACACGGTCAAATAAAATATGCCCCTTCACTAAACATACGGCCAATAACTACGAAGCAGAGCTGCGGATATGCACACAAGTCACTGAAACAAAGTGGGGCAAAAATCTTTTCCCGAAAACTTCCTGTCCCTAGCTAGAGACCGGACAAATTCGAGGGGTCACTGACCTGCAGGCTAACCTGCAAGAATGTTTATCAAGTGAAGCAGACAGCAGATGCTTATTAGTAGGACTAGGAAATATTCGCGGTTTCAATGACCTGCACACTGAAAAAAATACTTGTTAGTCACTGCAAAATATTTTGTTAAAATGGACCTTACCAAATTTTTTTTGTAGTGACCACAAAAGAATTTTGCTGTCCCCAATACAATTTTGCAGTGACTAAAAAAAAAATTTTGTAATCACTACAAAAAAAAAATTGGTAAGGTCCATTTTAACAAAATATTTTGCAGTGACTAATAAGTATTTTTTTCTGTGCATGCTAGAATCCAATGTGCTATGCATACTCCAGCCCTGTCTATTCGTGCATTGTCTGCTGTTTGAATGAGTAGCAGGTAATGGACAAATGGTAGGGCTTCGGTATACACAGGATAATGGATTCTAGCATGTTGGTCGCTGAACTCGCGAAATACTCCTAGCCCTACTTATTAGTTGTTTGCTGTTAAAGTGATACAGGTGTGCATTAGTTACAATTTTATTATTGGCTCGGAGACTTCCAGGTTGTGTCAGATAAGTCAGAGGCCTATTTGCGAAAGTGAAACAAAGAGTTGATGGAATTCTACCTTGTGCCCAAATGAAGACGCGAATTTTTCAGGTCTCTATTGATCGCTTTACAAGATGTTGGTCGCTCTGCCGTGGAACATTTGATTATTGGTCAGTAGCTTTCTTGGTGGCAGGCCACGCCATTGTAGGCCAACAAGAGACCTACAGTACTTGGTGTCTAGTCTGCTGGGAGAAAATAATGCAAACGTAATGTAGAATACTACTATCATAATAGCGTTATTTCTTCAAAATAATCCTTTGAAAATAACGTATATTTATATAGAATCTCTACCTCTGTAAATTTATCAGTTTATTTTTTCGGTAACTTTTGTTTTAGTGTATTTGTCAACATTTTTGACATGACAGGGCATAGATAAGAACGTATGCAATTTTCTGAAATATTTGCAACCTTAATGCCATAATTATTTTGTAAGGAGAAATAGCTATTGTGAAAAATAAAACTGCTTTACTTACAGGAGCGGCTACAGTTGCCATAACATAAACCACGTTTTACGGATTACAAAAAGTGAAATAAACGATGCCGTGTCAAAGCAATGAAATTAAAACAACCTTCTATTCTCTGATTTCTGAGAAAAGTCGTAAATCCGAACTGAGAAGGACCGATCCCCCTTAAACGTCGACAATATAATTGATATATACACTGAAAGCAAATTTTGTGGGACGTCTTCCTTGCAAAATTATTTTGTAGTAACCATAAAATAACTTTGTGGTCGCCACAATATTTTAATTGTGCCAACAAAGCGTTTTTGTGGTGACACCACAAAATAAATTTTGCAGGGTAGGCTAAATACCCACAAATTATTTCTTAGCTGCCAGAAAATATTTTTTCCGTGTAATTTCAGCCGGACTATATACTACCGTTGCATTTAAATATTAACATCGTTATATTTAAATTAGCTAAAGACAATACATATATTTACGTGCAGCAGTAATATATAAATTTACGTAATATTGATTTAAGGCCTCGCTCTTTAGTTTTGCAGTGGTTTCGAAAATATGTTTTTAAACGCAAATTAGTACATACATTAAGTCAAAAATTTATTGTTACAGTTTTAACACTTATATATCATCGTTTGTATTGAAATGTTTTTTGGTGCGACACATTAAACGGATTTTTAGATTTTTGCCCCTAAAATATCACATATTTTGTTGTCAAATTAACACAAATAGAATCAAAATAATTTTTTTTCTAGCTAACGGTACATTATAAAAAAACGCTCTGGCAAAATTTTGTATCGTACGAATTTACGCAGTCACAATTTTTTTCTAAGCATTTGGTTAAAAAATATGTGAGTTATTTGCAATCGTTTGAAACACTTTATTCTGTGAATAGCCCGTAGGATTTACAAAACTGCAAAATTCGCTTTATTATTCGGTTACACACTAAGTCTTCACTCCCTTAATCCTCAGAAAAATGTGTGATTCTTTTGGCCACAAGCCTCTACTTAATGTTATTTACATGTGTGACCGCTTAACAGAATGCATTGTTTGCACTGCCGTAGATCTCATGATTATTGGCCAGGAGTATTCTCCGCTGCAGGCAAGACGCTGTTTACTAACCAGTGGTATCGAACGAGACTGCAGTTATTTGAAGTTCAATCTTCTGGCAGAAGATACGCGAATTTGGCACGTCCCTACGTACACAGGTGGCGAAGCGTGGTCGTGTTACAGAGGAAGCGATATTAAATCCGACTATAAACTCCGAGATCGTGACACTAACGTCTGCTGTACAGAACCAACGAAATTGTGTTGCGGTGAACAAGTTCGTGTTACTGGAGAATTGCTTCTCGCCACTTGCGCGTTATTGGTAGAGACGGGGAAATTCGCTGGTTCACTGAGCTGTAGGCTAGCCTCCAAGAATGTGTGTGAAATCTTGCAGACAGCAGCTGTTTCTCAGCTGCTCGCTGACACTGTGATATGAGCCTGTATTCAGTTACAGTTTTATTATTGGCTCAGCTACTTCCAGGAAGTGACGAGTAAGTCAACGGCCAATTGGACGACGTTATGCATAAACCAGCTTGCGCCAATAAATTGTGTTGCGTAATACAGATGAAAACGTTTTCAGTTCTAAAACTGTCTTAATATATTCTGGTCCTGTAGCATGTTCAAAATATTTCCTTCATAATACTAAAATAGGCCTACTTCTCGTAAGAACTGCTCAAAGCTAAGAATCTTTAAACACATTGTTATTTACAACTAATATTTGGCTCATAGCTGGTTGATGCATAACACCATCCAAATATGAACGTGATATAGAACTATAGTCCCTGGAATTCTAGCGTGTGCCTAAAAGAAGACGCAATATTTTCAGGTCTCTAGTTCCTACTGGTCTAATGATTCCACAGACAACTCTGGAGTTGTGTACAGTCATTGCTAGAGACCGGGAAAATTCGCTATTCACCGACCTATGTAGGCTGAATTCCAAGAATATCTGTGTAATCAAGCAGACAGTTCCTGCTTGTTGGCTGGTCAATTACAAAGATATACTGTGTACATTATTGGACCTACGTTTAATTCCTTCCTTCCACGACGTGTCAAATAACTCGTTTCAAGTGTAAAAGTTACAGGAGTGTACAGTAGTTGAATTCTAGCTTTGCGCCCAAAAGAAAACGCGAATTTTTCAGATTCCTACTATTGGCTTTCTTGTGAACACAAGCTAGAATCCATACACTTGTGTGTTCACGTAACATTTCTGATTGGACGTAGACCTATTTGACGCTATCTTGAGGCCGTTGAGCCAATAATAAAGAAGAAACTAAATGGATGTCAAATTATTTGGTCAGCGAGTATCTAATGAGTTTCTGAAGTCTTGAAAACACAGATATTCTTGGAGGTTAGCGTACTGATCAGTCAACCCACGGATTTTTCCGGTGTCTAATCCCTAATCATTTATATGTACCACTTTCCCTGGACCACATTCACACATCGCCACCTGCCTGTATCAATAAATTGCATTTCAATCCCGCTGACCCAGCCGCTAAGCTTATAGGCCTACATAAACCGTGAGAAAAATTATACTCTGGCCTCGCGGTTAGTGGGCCGATACGTTTTACCTGTTTCGTGGTTTATACATCAGGGCGAAGCGGGTATTAGCTCGTCAGTCCGTCGTCCGCTGTGGGCCTAGCTGAAAATCCCATTCGCGGGAGTCTGCCTTATCTCGCAAGAGCCTCATCCTGTAAACGCGCTCCAACACCGAGCGAGCCCTCGGGACCCTGCAACTCATTTGCGGCGGTGTGGTTGGCAACTCAGCAAACACACATCTCCCCCTCGTCCTTCCTCCAACACGACTAATCATAGACTTAGTCGGGGTGGGCAGCATTTGTCTGCTGGAAGCGGCGTTGCCGGTTATACCTGCAAAGTGCGAGAGCAACTGGTGGATCCCGAGATAACATCAGCAGACTTGCTATTCAGCAGAGGCACATTATTTTTATGTAATCATTTCGTGTACTCGTTGCATATCGACACAATTTTATTTTAATTTGATTGGACCTTAGCGTCTCGTCGACAGCGAAATAATTAGAGACAGTTACACACAAATCCACATAAGGACAGGACCTAAGAGAGGAGTCGGCCATGGCCATCCCAGCATTCGCATGGAGTGATTTCGGGAAACCATGGAAAACCGAAATCAGAATGGCTGGAGCGAGGGATCGAACCCGGGTACTTCCGAATAGAGTAAAATATATTACCGTTGCGCCACCTCGCTCTGTCAAGTCTCTTGAGCTCGTGTCTACTTAGTGATTTGGATGATTACTACCATTGTTGTTCTGTGTCTGCTTGTCAAATCACAAATGTTTGGTGTTAAAGTAACCGTATTTTTTGTGGACTGACATAGTTCCGTATAGGATTTTTTATTTTTGTTCGTGTGTATATTGACTTCATCAATAAGCCATACTTAGGGCCCGGAAGTTTTCGCGAAAAGATTTTTGCAGTAATTTGTTTCAGTGTCTTACGTGCGCACCTGCATCTCTGCTATGTGGTCAGTGATTGGATGCCGTAACAGCCAGCGTGTGGAGGTTAAACCCGCAAATCACAGACGTGTTACGTTGCAGCTATCTGTATACTGATTGGCACAGTCAAATGAATAATAACTCTGCACAAAAACACACTGCAAATAATCACGAAGTTGAGCTGCAGGTGTACACGTAAGACACTGAAACAAAGTGGGGCAAAATTCTTTTCGCGAAAACTGCCGGGCCCTAGCCATACTCTGTTTTTCTTTTATTGTTTTTTTATTCCTTTTTTACTTCTGGTTTTCTTGGTCGACATAGCGCTGCAATGACTAGAGGCAAGATTCTTTAAAAGGTATATTTATTGAAATTGCCACAGTCAAATGAGAAACGTATTCTCAACTAATAACCCCTGGCAGCTCTTCACAAAGTTCCGGTCCAGAACACCGTCTACTTCCGCCTCCTCCAATTTTCTGTAAAGTCTTTCCACTTTCGAAGATTCTAGTGTCCACTCTCAACACAATACGCAAGGGTGGGCTCTTAAGTGTCTGCCAGGAAGACCACAAGTTCCGGTTCGAGATGAACTCACCGCAAGTTTACCAGACAATTCTAAAAAGTTCTTCATTGGTTCTTGAGTCAAGTCATATGGCATCTATACGTGGGATAGATCATTTATTGCGCGGTCTACCGCAATTTTCATCACTATGTTTTTAGTTTTATATTTGTACCGGTTAATTTTTTTCTTGTTTTAGACACAAAATGTGACCAATTTTTTTTCTTATGAAAATTTTATATTTCACATAGTTTTTGCGGAATGGCTCGTTAAAGCCAAAATTTGAAAGTTTCCGTTGTAAGGACGACACTAAAACCAACTCACTTGCCAAACTAAAAAAAATTCAAACTGAATAACGGTGTTATAGGCTACATATTCAGATTTGTTCAACCACAAAATTAAATAATTTAGTATTAAAAAAAAAGATTGCATTTTTAAGTTTCAGCATTTTCATTTAAATACAAAAATTATTAAAATTATTTCATCTTTGTTTATATAAGCGTGACATTGTAGCCTGTGACGTCTTTATCCACTGAATTTTTTTAGTTCGGTATGTCAGTTGGTTTTAACGAAACATGCAAATTTTGACTTTAACAATATATTACGAGAAAACTATGATAGATAAAAAAATCATAACAGCGAAATTTAGTCACATTTTGTTTCTAAAATAAGAAATAAAATATCTGGTACAAATGAAAAATAAAAACATTGTGATGAAAATTGTGTAGACCGCGCCCTTTAGGGCGCGGTCTAACGCAATTTTCATCATCATTATTTTATTTTGTATTTGTACCAGATATTTTTCATCTTGTTTTAGACACAAAATGTGATTAAATTTGACTCTTATGAAATTTTTGTATCTCTCATAGTTTTCGCGTAATGTAATGTTAAGGGCGCGGTAGACTACCTGTCGGGAAATTATTTAAGTTTTTGACGAGCAATTGTGTTGTTGTTAAATAAAGTAGACGGGTTTTATATTTTTCTACGCATAATATGACTGTCATACCACATTTAGACACATACATAAAATAGCACAGTTATTAAATAAGCCCAAAAAAAATTTTTAAAGTTAGCATTTGTAAGTAT
>PNEQ01036987.1:0-41985 GCA_003012365.1 Medauroidea extradentata
CACTTTATTATAATGTGAAAGTAGACATTTGTAGAATTAATACAAATTAAATTACAAGCTTATAATACTGACTAATAATACACCGAAATCTGATATGTTTGTGGCACAATGTCAATATTTTTACTCCTCATTAAATGTATAATTACTTATGACCATGAAATATCATCCACGGTTATTCTCTACTAAAGGCTGCTAAGAACTTGTTAACCGCAATATCTTGTTGCGATTTGTGTCCTTTTTCCCCACAGCCTTCGCTTGCCGTTGTGTGACGCCTCGCGCTCATCAGTCTCCCACGCGAAGGCCTACCTGCCGAACATACCCGAAGCGGGACTTAGACAAATTTCCACCTTCACGAGTTGGCCCATTTTTTGTGTCCATGACTGTACATCATCCAATCACATGTGTTGCAATTTACTTCAGAGTTTTCAAGGGTGTGTTGGCACGGAACATTTTCGCAATAATTCATCATCTCTACCAAAGATTCGTCAAATGTGGAATAAAACGATCGAAGTCATCGAAAAGGGTTGTATGTTACGGTTAATACAGAAGACAACAGATCAATCATTTTTTTTGTCTTGTCAGGGGAAACCACCCAGTTTAAGTTCGTGAAATACCGCTTCTATGTACGCAGAATCTCGGGTCCAGAGCTCAGCGTCCGGTGGAGTGAAATGTGTACCGGCGAAGAAATAACGAAGGTTTTCCTTTTGGGACGTCCGCTTCCTTCCAACCGCCGCCCTGTCGCCACTAATCATTCTCACCGTTGTGTTGGTACCACGATAGCTGGCGAATGTTCTGCCGTCTGGCAAAAAGGCCGGACATTGGTCGGCGATTTGTTGTGCCCGCGAAGCGCCATTCAACGTGTACACGCAAAAAAAAAAAAAAAAACATTGGGGAGAGTCTGGAGGAGTAATATTGCCTACCGGTATAAAATCATTTTGGGATCCTGTTTTCCAAAACATTAAATTTAAATGCACGTAATATTTTGTTTATTTCAGAGCAGATTTTCGGGTTTGTTAAGCTATGTCAGGGAAGTGTTGAGAAATCGTAAGACCAAATGATGCGTTAACGCCATGCACCCCTGTTTCTGCTGTTTTAAGACTAAACATAAGCAGATATAAAAATTTGCTTGGCAGTTTTGCTTGAAATTATTTTCACCATGATGACACATTCTTTAAAACACTAATTACTATGGTTTCAGTTAACTAACGAAAATTTTGTTAGTTTAACATATTTGTCGAAACAATATAATTTCTTGTCTTCAAAAATAATAGCTACCAAGGCAAAAACAATTTTTAACAAACTGCCCAAAATATTGGTTATATATGCTCTAGTTTAAGCTGGCAAAATAAATATTGCAAAAACAGAAACATGGGAGTATGGGCTTTATAGAAAAAAATATCATATTTCTATCTCGCCTGTTTCCGACAGTGATTGAAATTGTGTTTCAGAGTCATGTGTCATAGGCAAAACGGTATATATTAGTTTACTCCCGATAAACTGCGCAGAGTTATTATAATACGAATTTTCTAGGATACATTTACTTTATGTTAAAAAGTGATTGCATTTATCTTCAAATGTACTACAAGATAGTGTAGCAAGTTTTGCTAAAGTACAGGCTACGTGTTATAAAGCGACCTTCATTAACAAGTTTAACGTTGCATGTCTCCACGCAGGAATACTGATTCCAGCGATGCCTTGCATGTTACTGCAACCTACGTACTTTCCTGCGTCGCCTTAGAAAGCCTCCGTGCGTGGAAAATGTAAATGAGCCGCAATTAGGTGGGCGCGCTAAGGAGATCAGCGGTGGCCGAAGAAGAGCGGGTCCGTTAAGCCGACTCCGCACGAGAACCAACACCGCAAAACGTAATTACGTAGTGCGTGCAGCCAGAGCGTACGTTACCGTGGCTTTGACCGCGGGCCTTTCATCGTCCTGGGTCAACCTCTCCGTTTATCCCAGCCCGTCTGCCTTGCTCCATTCGCCTTACTTCGGCATCTCGTTACCAGCCGCTTCGGCCCGGTGATGCTCTGTTTCACATCATCTCACATAATTCCCTAGGGCACAGTGCACTATGAGGCAATGTCGGACGACAATTTAGCTTCAGGAAGTAGGCCTTTACCATGCCTAAGTTTACATATAGCTGAAACATGGGAGTGACTGGTCAGCTATTAAAGGACGTCCAAGTGAGGAAAAATCTTAACATTTGTATTTGTATGAAATAGTAATACTTTTATTTCGTTACTTGGGAGCGCATTTTACTCTTACGAAAAATATTAGATCAACCAGTTTTACCATAATGTCACTTCAAATCAAAATGTATACGTTATTAGTTCTTATAAGGCGCAAACCAATGAACATAAATAAATTAAAAACTCACACTGGAACTACATGTCATGGGCTACTGCTCGATATGTTTTAAAATCCATTACAAAATATTTTTTATTTAAAAAATCAATAAAAAGTAAAATATTCTAAATTTCATATTTTTTAAAATACAAAAAACAATTTGCAATGGATTTAAAAACATATCGATCAGTAGTCCGTATCATGTAGTTTTAGGGTGAGTTTTTAAATTATTTTTGTTAATTGTTTTTAGCGGCTTATAAGAACTATAAACGTGCAAAATTTGACTTTGAAGTGCCATTATTTGCAAACTGGTTGAGGTGTTTTTTTTTTGTAAGAGGAGCATGTACTCCAAAATAAAGTCTATGAAAACTAACAATACTTTATACAAATATAAAATTAAAGTTTTACCCCACTCAAACACACTTAACACAAGGTATTTAGCGTGGAGAGCTGTGACATAGTAGGAGTATGAAGCAGCGTCGGAATGAAGAGGCAGGGGAAATGGGAGAACCCCGAGAAAACGCGCTGGACTGCGGCATCGTCCGGTAATATTCCCACATGAGAAAATCCGTGGACTGTCACCGCGGGGACTCGAACCTGGCAGGCGAGTGCTCTGGTCACTGTGTCAACCGCGACCCCTGAAACACGGGAAATGACATAACAAGATAGATACTGACATTTCAGTTATGCAAATGGATTTTTCAAAGAAGGATTTGCAGAATCTCAAGGAAGGAAAGGTATTCAAATAAATCAAGAAACGAATAAAAATCCCAGCTTACATCGCTGAAGAAGTGGAAAAAACCCCATTTTAAATTGTAAGATCATTTGATTAGTATAGCTGAAGAACGATTTGTGGGTAAAAAAAAAGGGGGGGGGATTATGTTGGCTACGTTCGTATGTAAGAGAAAAGAGAACGGCCTTTTCCAGAAAGGAAAAAACATGTTGAGGAAGACATGCAACGAAAAGACCTGAGATATGATCAAAGTAACGACAGAGAAGCTTGAACATGAGAATGCAAGGAATAGCAGAAAGAGGCGTAAACTAAAAAATAAGTAAAGACGTAACTTTGAATGTCTTATTCACCACATATAGATTTATGCTTGTACTGTCACACTCTAAACAAAATTGGTGAAATTTACAAATATTTTCTTTGTGCATTTACAAATCCTTGTACAAGTACGAAGCTTTACTTTGTAAAATCATTCGTTTATAATGGTACAAAGGTAAAGTTTGTCTTACTGCAATATAATTCCTTGTAGTCTACATACCGAAAGATTCCCGTGCTGTTTTTTTTTATGAAAGACATTTTTTGGTAGTTCAACAAAGTTTTAAAATGTACAAAAATTTCATTGTAAAATTATTGCTTTATAAATTTACAAGGATTTTCTTTGTAAAACAACTTAGGAAACATTTGTAGTCTACCAAAATCACATGTTCGCAGGAACTTACATAATTATAAAAAATTACACCTTCTGGTAAGCATTTTCTTAAAATAAAGCTAATTTTTATATTGATTAGATGTTTTAGGATTAAAAAAACTATCACTGAACTGCACATTGAATCTACATAAACAAATAAATAAAAGACAACTAAAAAGTAGTCAAGGTGTACTAAGGGTAAGATACAAAATATCTAAATGTGAGGATGCGGGTTCGAGTCTTGGTGTTTTAAGGAGTTATTTTATTTTTATTTTCAAAATGATTTCATGTAAAATCTATTTACTAAAATTTTATTTAATAGATAAGTTAACTTACCGTATTAAATTAAAACATATATTTAAAACTTAATTTTATCCATATTTTTACACTGTAGTTTTACAAGGAATTTCTTCGGAAACTGGGCTTACAAAGATTTTCTTTGTAAAAGTACAAAAATTCTTACAGTGCACTGACAGTACACTACTCAAATATAACGCTGTGGAGGAACTGCTAAAGTTAACTGAAGCTATACGAAACCGTGTACATTGTTGTCGTAACGCGAAAATATCTTGTCTGATAATAGATTCGAGAATGCTGTACCGTGTTGCATCGTACATTATTGTACGACGATAATATGACACGGTTCAACTGTTTTCAGGTAAATAATAGTTTTTTATGTGCGTACATTAATAATAACTTTTTTTTTAGTGTGTATGGGGCCGGATTTTAGCTTCTAGGCGCCCTAGGCCTCTGTTTTCCATCCTTCCTATAACAACTGACGTCCTTGCCTCGTTTTCAGCAACACTTTATTTAAAATTACTCTGCTCTGTCCTATCACTGTGTTTAATAATAGCAATAACACAATAATAATTCAGCTTAATTGTAACACAGTTATTTGAAACTAAGTAGCTGGATTCGACATACAGCAGATAAAACTAGTAGAGACAGCATAAGTCAACAATGGCAAAAGTACAGCCATTTAAAGCATTTTTACTTGTCGCCAAATTGACACTTTTAAAAATAGCGATGGGAAATTCTTGAGATGTTTTCCTCGATAAAAGTGCGCCCTTCTGAAAGTTGCGCCCTAGGCCGGACCTAGTAGGCCTAGTGGTGAATCCGGCCCTGTAGGAACACACGTCAATGTAGTGTCATTTCTTCATTTGGTGTAAATTTTTCATGGTATGGTGATTGTTGAAATGTATTCATGTCAGTTAAATCTAATTAGGTATAAATAGTAATTTTTTCCCTACAATAATTATGTAAATTTGTGTTTATATCATAGTAGGAAAACATCCATTTAGAGTCATTTATCTTAATGGATTAGTTTTTAGCGTTACCATCAATGTTTAAATGCCATCGTATAAGTTAGATCTTAAACGTCATGAAGAGTAATTTCCCAGCTGCTATAATCCTAACGTATAAAATGAAGTGTCCTGACACACTCACTCACTCACTTACTCACTCATCAACGCACAGCCCAAACAGCTGGACCTAGAACCATGACATTTTGAAGGAAGCTTCCCCTTGCCACGTAGGCACCCACTAAGAATATATTTTTCGAAATTCGATAATTAAGGAGGTGAAAAAGGGTGAAATGTATTTCCGAAGGAACCTGAAAAGCCTGGAAAGTAATTTCATGAATTTTCGAAATTCGCTACCTAAGGAGGTGAAAATGGGTGAAAAGTGAAGAAAAGTCTTTTCAATTAATCGTCTATATATCTTGAGCACAGCGGGATATCGTCGTGTTTTTCCCGTTCAAGAGACACCAGTAAAATAGTCTAAAATGTGATTTAAGGGTTTTTCGAAATTCTGTCTCTTAGGTGGTGAAAAGACCTGTAATGTGTTTCAGATAAATCTTCGATACCTATCGAACCCGTTGAGATATACAATTAATTATTGTTTCAGGATAATGATTACAAAAATAATCGCAAAATGGTTTTTAGATTTTTCAGAATTCTCAGTACTGTGCAATAGCTACTTATTCTGCTGCAGAGTTAGCTCAACTTGCAGCTTAGTCATTCTAACACTTGATGACTGAAGTACCAATCTGGTGTACAAAGACGTTTTTTTAACTAATGTAAATATTATCAGTTATGAATAATACTCGCAAGCAAAGCCGCGGGGGACTGCTAGTAATTGTATAAATTTATATTTACACCCTTATGAAGAAAATCGTGTATAAGAGGACACTAACAAGTTTTATCAGTTAGCGAAATATAAGTACCACTAGACGAAAATTTAAAGTCAAAAGGGGGGGAAAAAGTGTTAATTTACATGTTAGATTTCAGATGCGAACGCTGGTTTAGAGAGCACACTCATCACTATGAACAAAGTGTAATGCCATATAGCACTCAATATTTCAAGTTGCACTTGTGGTCTTGTAGTTAGATCTCTGGATTGATAAGGTCATAGGTTCGAATCCCGGTAGAAACTCGAAAAAATATCAGTTGGCTGGAAGCTCCGTGAAAGCGCAGTAATTAATATACCTCAGCTGTTTTGAAGAAAGTAAATTAAACTGTAAGAAACGCCGTTTTTACATCCTGCGCTTGTAAAATTACGACAACCGTGATCATCTATTTTTATCTGACGTAATGTGTAATTTGGCACAAGCGTCATTTACAAATAATGATTCAGTGGCCGGGTTATTTAACAAATATGACTGGTATTTTTACCCTCACGAAATATAGAAGTTCAAAAACAATGTCAGTGTTAAAAAACACTTATGTTTGCGGAAACACTGCTGCCACGTACAGTACGTGTAAAATTACACAAAAGAAGTTTCACTGTAAAGATTACTGCTACAATACACGTCTGTGTAATTAGCGAGTTTAACCCCAACATGTTCAGAGTTGTAATCATCCAATCATTAACCACGAAGCATTGCTACATGTGTCTACGTAAGTGTTTCAAAAATGTTTTCGTGAAAATCAGTGGTCCCGGTCTGTTGTCATATATATATATATATATATATATATATATATATATATATATATATGTGTGATGTCCAGAAACATATATATATAATATATACACATGAATATATACAGGGTGTCAAGAAACATATATATATACGGATGTCCAGAAACATATATATATATACAGGATGTCCAGAAACATACATATATACAGAATGTCCAGAAACATACATATATATACACAGGATGTCCAGAAACATATATATACAGGCTGTCCAGAAACATATATATATATATATATATATATATATATATATATATACAGGAGATCCAGAAACATATATTATATATATATATATAGGATGTCAAGAAACATATATACACAGGATGTCCAGAAACATATATATATACAGGATGTCCAGAAACATATATGTACATGATGTCCAGAAACATATACATATACATGGTGTCCAGAAACATATACATATACATGGTGTCCAGAAACATATATATATATATATATGTATACAGGATGTCCTGAAATATATATATAAATGGTGTCCAGAAACATATATATACAGGATGTCCAGAAACAAATATATATACACAGAATGTCCAGAAACATATATATACAGGATGTCCAGAAACATACATGTATATGTATACACAGGATGTCCAGAAACATATATATATATATATACATGATGTCCCGAAACATATATATATATATATATATATATACATATACATGGTGTCCAGAAACGTATTTATACAGGATTTCCAGAAACATATATACTGGATGTCCTGAAACAAACGCCTAATAAGTCCACCACGCGAATTCTTGGCCAAATTGGAGACGAAAATGTTTGTAGAAAAATGTTGTACGAAGACATTATATATATATATATATATATATTCTTCTTAATCTGCTTCATTTGTAAGCACTTGCTTTTGTTTGTCACGTACTTGACAATGCGGCTGCAATTCTCTTTCATTAGTGTGTGTGAGCGCGAGTTATTTACTGTACGTGTAACCTCAATCGCTAGGGTGGGAAATTTTGTGCTAATCTTTCAAAGCAACTGATAAGTATCCATAATAACTTGAATTCGACTACGGATGTGTAATTACATGTTGGTTACTTAGCTAAGCACGACCCACCGTTAACGCTAAAAGGTCAAACAGAATCGATCCCCAGATTACAGTAAGGCCAGTTAAGAAATATGGCAACAGTTCACGTCAACAGCGAAGTCATTAGAGGTGAAACTAATCTCTTAGACTGAAGGGAACAGGGAAGGAATCGGCCATGGCGGGTAGCTAGAAACTATTCCAGCATTCGCTTGGAGTAGTTTACGACAACTATAGAAAAACCTTAATCGGAATAGCCTGACCGAGAATAGAAACTAGATCTTTCAGAATACTAGTCCAGTTCGCCATCTCGCTCGGTGTGATGACACAAATAAATGAAAAATATGCTTATTGAATTCTACGTGTTTGTAGAAGTTAATTTAAAATCCTAAAATTACAGTTAGCCTATAGGTAAAATACTGATGTCAACTTTGTTGGTATATATTTGAACATCATGACTAGAGACATGCAAAATTCGCGTTATTTGCTGACAGCTGACTAGACTCAAAGTGACTATAGGCTGGTTCGACGTCTCCCGCTGGCCGATATTGTCGTGACTTGCCGTGGAGAATGCTTGCACGGTAGAGAGGACAATCTCTGTAAAGACGTAACACACGTAAATCATAACACAAAAAAATCCGTGACCAATTGAATCGCAGATTATGCTCTGTTATGTATTGGAAAGTGAAGTTTAGTCTGCTACCAAACGGTAACGCGAATTTTGCATGTATATAACCATGACACATTCCATTACCACAAACTCGTCCGACGTCACCGAAAGTACAACAATTATGAGTCACAAGGGGTTTACAAGAAAGTATCAAGCTTGGGATGTAGACGTTCTGAAACACTGTCTCGTGTATAACGTGTCAGTTTCTTAATGCCAATTGGTTGACATTGTATAGTACATTCACACATTTCCAGTCTCCACCTCTGAGCCGGTCTACTACTCTCATGAATCACATTGAGCCCAATGATACATATAGGTTACCCTCACAACTTGTCATCGGGATTGCAATCTCGTCGGGTTAGCATATATTAACTAGTCATCCTGTAGGCTATTGTCAACCGACTATTCAGTTTATAATTACATAAGTGTAATTCCGTTAGATAAATAATCATCAAGCTTTCACTAATTACAGAGATAAAGAGGGATAGGGAGAAAGAGGGAGAGAAAGGGAGAGACGTTTTCACAGATCAAGAGAGCTACTTTTACGGTTTTGGCTCAAATGTACGTGTGTTCGTGTGCGGTCGATGTATCGTAGTATAAGAGACGTTTAAGATAGGTGAATAACTTTTAAAGAATAGCCTACGTTAGAATTCTTGAGCCGTGTCCGAAACGAAGCTTTTACATATTAAGGGTTTGGGAATTTAGATAGACTAAATTCGAACGAATACAGCGCTGAGTGCGGCAAAGTTGGAAACTATATATACTTGGCATTTCGACGTTGTTTTGTTATTTATTTTTTTTTTTTTTACTTTTCACTGTTGAATAAATTATCTGCTCGTTATTGTACATAATATACTATTTAGCTGTTTATTAACATCCTAAATTACGAATTTTACGATAGTATTTACTTTGTTTTATACAATACGAATTTTTTTTTAAATTTAAATATTATTTGCTGAATACAAAATAACACTACAGGCTTTTAATCTACATTATTACAGTTTTTAATGGAAACGTCTAAGTTTTTCAACTGAATCGCGGAATTTAAATCGTAAGTAAACAGCAGCCGACGAATTTACGGAGCTATTTAGGAATTTAGCGTGCTACTTCATATCAGTAAATTTTACACCCAAAATTTCCAAATATTTACTGCACTAATCTGGTCTCGTGGTTGATTTAGTAATCTAAATAGTCGTTTCGGACACGGCTTTAGCACTGCAACCGAATATATACAATTTGTTAGAATGTTTAGCACACAACTTTAAGCTCAGTTACGTCTACGGGCTAATTTCTGATAACCGAAGTAACACTACGCTTATTTATGGCGCTGTATTCCTTTGAGTACACTATTATATCAGTGCCAAGTATTTCTCAGTAAGGGACGTATTAGTCCATGAGTTCTTTTGTGCAAAATTAAAAATTATACAATTAATACCCAGCAAGCTTGAAATTTTGAGTTATCACGCAAATATTACTGCCTAAGTGTTTCATTAACAATACGTCATACTGTTTGGCTCGTTATATAAATGCTCGGTTTCACGGAAATGTGGTGAAAATGTAATAAAAATATACAGGTTGTAGGCAAAATTACCGTGAACATTCTTGACACAACTAAAATATTTTATTTAGTATGAGTTTCACCCATCCTTTGCCTTAATTGCTGCTTGTAACCAACGTGGCTGTGGCAAATACACGTTGTGAACGAGTTTCAAGGTAGTGTGTAAACCGTTCGCAAACAGACTTATACCTAGTTAAGAAAATTTTACTGGCAATGAAATACCTATCGTTCAGATTAACTTTCATGGTTCCCTACAGGGTACAACGACTTTTAGCCAGAATGATTCTCTTCATAACATACATTGAACAGTTTTATAGACGTACGACGTCGAGCAAATGCTGGTGATTCGCAAAAAAGCACATTAAAACAAAACAACAGAAGTACGTGGTAATGTTATATGTTGTCAACAAACTTAAAACATGCGTACAATTCCGGAAAGGAGTATGGCAACATTATGTATTTTTGTTCTAATTTTTGGTATCTATCATGTCAGGGACCATTGATATTTGGTGATTAGAATTTGGCACCAAGTTGTCTTACGAGCACATCTGCATCTCTATTTGAAGGTTATTGGCGGAGTGTATTTTTTGAAGAGGTGTTGCTCATTTGACTTTGCTAATCAGAACAACCGTTGTGCATATTAAGGCATCGAAACGAATTGGTGAAACATTCTTTTCATAAAATATCGGTGGTTCGGATCATGTTTCTAGATACGGATAAATTTCTTAGCAATATATTAATATTTCTGCTTTTTAATTCATATATTTGGTGGGGGCACTTGCCATTAGTCACCTCCCCTCCCCTCAACCCTCACCCGATTTGGTAACGCTCCTGATGACACCGATTATATTATGCAGACATCGATCCCCTGGTCGATCTGGCATTCCGTCAGTCACTTTTGGCTCTGAGTCATTAAGGGTGAGTTTCAGATAGACAAAGTTTAACATCACATATGAAGCGGAACACGAACACTTATAACGTGTGACACTTTGCGGTATTGTAGAGTAAAGTTGTAGACCTCAGGCAATGGCGCCAATAGCCGCGGGGGTAGCAGGGGCGGTTACCCCCCCCCCCAACTCATTTGTGTGGTGGGCAAAGTATGTATTTGCCTCCCCCCTATTTTTTGGATGTAAGTAATACATTTGTAACTTTATTTGAATTTCTTTTTGCGTTGTGATTATGGCTGCTTTATACTCAATACAGTAATTATGTTAGGAATCATCTAAATTGCACTATTTTGTACCTTAAAATTCAAACTGTTCCGGGGGAGGACCCCCGAATCTCCCTTCAGAACATACATGAGTCTTAGCCCCCCTCCTCCCCAACTCAAGATATCGCTCTGGCGCGCCTGCTCCCAGGTGATGAAACCAGTTTGTCTCACGAGAGCCACTTGACTGGAAGCGATCATTGCCGACACACACGACGGCGACCCCTGACGGAAAAGTGGGCGAGGTAGCCTCAGTATCGACAGCCGGCCCGTGTTTGCCGAGATGAAACGAGAGACGAGCGGACGAAGAGGTAGAAAAGTGTCGACGGATGAAGACGGGCGGAGAGGCAAAGGCGGAAGGCCGCGGCATGTGGAAGGAATGGCGTGGGAGCTGGTGTGTGGGTGGGTGGGAGGCAAATTGTGGTGTATTGTTCCTGCGGGAGGTCAAGGAGAGTAAGGATCGAGGAGGAGGCGAGTTGTGGGTGGATACCCTGAGTGCTCCAGTTCGTCAGGTGATCAATACGAAGCCGCACACTTCTGCGCGTCGTCCACTTGGCTGCCCACGTGTTTCAAGCCGTCTCCACTACTGTACTTGCCGACCAAGTCCAGTGTTAAGTCGTCAACCAGGTCATTACAGACGGCTGGACACAACTTTCTTCAAGGACACGAACTGAAAGATCACGAAAATTCTGATCAAAACATAACATTTTGGGTTAAGACCATATGTCACGATTGTTTTATACGAAAGACCTTAAGAAAAGTACCATATCCCTTTAGTCAAACGCAATGAAACAATGGTGATTCCTAGATATGATGTTATATCACGAAGATTTATTGTGCCAACATACCCTTAAAAACACTGCAACTTCTTGCAAGAAGTATGATTCAGTGGTATATACCCTAAAAACAATGTATCTCACTGCGGACCATTAGCAGCCAACTAATGTTACAATAGCAGGATTCTTATTGACTCTGTCAAGTAGGGTAACATCTCCAAGTACAAGCGAAAGCCAGTAAACTTTTGATAAGCTGACCGTGCGTTGAAATCAAGCAAACAGTCAAGTTTTCACGCGATAAACCATTATCTCTAGTGATTCCCATAATACAGAGCCATAAAAGTTGAAATTGGTAGAATAAGGAAGCACACAATTGTGTTATTAATTATCTTAGCTACGTACAGTATATCTTACATCATAATGTGTATTATTCCTCACAAGCCATGCTGTATTAAACTTGATTTAAAATTATTTAGGAACTGGTGGGTGAGTACCGGCATTTTAACTTGTTTAAGCAGCCAAAATTACATTTTAATAATCAGTTGAAGAATTACACTGCCGATGAAATTAATGTGAATAATTGTCCCTTAGCACATAAAAATATTTTTCCGTATGTGTTACTGAAATTAATAACGCCATTGTGGGCGACAATAAAAATACCAGTGCCCATTCACCAGTTAATAAGAATTGTCAAACTGCTTTAACATACGGTGTGTGTGAGAATTGATAGGGGGAAGTGAGATTCACTTGGCTGAGTCAGTTGCACACACAGTTATGCATGCTCCAGTTTCCACAAAATTTAAACTTTTTTGATGTTGCTGCCTACCACGCGCTTCAAGTGCGTTGCAATGTGTTCGCAAATACTTTTTTTTTACCAAACTGTAGGCTACATGTGCTCACTGTACAAATGTAATAAATGTAAAAACACATCTGAGACAAGTAGGGAATGTAATTCGTAAGATAAGACACCATGATCATTAAAATCACTGTTTGTAAGTCCTACAACATAGCTAAAACGGGCCTTTTCAAAGTGTCGCACTTCGAAATGTACTAACCGGATGTAGGCGAAACTACTGTGCGGGACTCAGCTCCGGGACCCTGGCTTGGGAAGGTCGAGTTGTTTATAACCAGGCCTAGATGTCAGGGTGGGGTCTATTACTGGTAATGTGTTAGAAGATTTAGCTGGAGACATTTCTAGCAACCAACGATACTCCTGCCGACCAAGTTTGATTCTGTACGATCCCACGTTCCACCATATCCAGGGCCCCAGAGCTGAGTCTCGCACAGAAACGTGCACTAAACTCTCCTATAGACTTTCCACCAGTAACATTATACAATCAGCGCCTAGAGTCGCATGGAAGAAACGGATCGGAGGGAATCTTGCACGTTAGTTCAGCGCTTGGCTCGTTGTGGCGATGTGGAATCTGATACGCGCGTCAGTGTCACTCTTATAGCTTCGTCACTTCTGAGCCTTTAACACGCAGGTAGGCGACGCCCTTAAGGGGGATTGATCCCTGTTAGATCGGTTTTACGGTTGTTCTTATAAATCACGGAATAGACATATTGATTTACTTTTTTCACGCTGACAAGGCATAGTTTACTGTTTCATTCACTTTTTGGAATCCACGTGGCGTTGTTTCTGTTAATGTTGCGGCGTCTGTAGCCGCTCCCGTAAATAAAGCAATTTTTCCTTTTCAGCTGTTTCCCGTTGCAAAATAATGAATATATTATGGTTCCAGCAATTACGGAAAATCGATTAAGTTTGTATCTATGCCTTGTCGTGACAAAAATTTTGATACATCGACTGGAACAAAAGTTATCGAGAAGAAACAGATAAATCCAAGGTGGTAGGGATCAATACCCCTTAAGCCGCCCTAGAGTATTAAGAAAACCGTAATTGTTCAGTTACATGTGACTACCATGAGGTGGTGTTGTTTCTTAAAACCTTTCAGATAGAAAGAAATCAGTTTGCTATGTCCTGTAGAGGCGTCACCAGTGATCGTAATGAACAACATTCGCGAACATCAGACCTTTACAAAAGTCCACGAGCGGAAGTAGGGAATGTTTTATAAAACCACGTGACCATGTTTTGCTGATCACCAGGATTGTGTTAAACGCCTGCAATACTGTGCAAGGTTCTAAGATGGCGAAAAGGAAAGACAAGGCTTTTTATATTACGCCGGTTAAACATTTTGAATAAATAGACGCCCGCAGCACATTGTTACGCGTTATCTTATGTCTGTCAAATGTGGCCCTAATATTCGTTTCGTGCTTGTTTGTTCAGTTTTTTATCACAGTGTATACAATTTCACTTCGTTATGGCTTTAGTTTTATTCACTGTTTACATTTCTTTCTCGCCAAATGGAGTCTTTCGTTTGTTAACCGCCGCTCACCCCGCTCGAAAGCAAGGTGTGTGATGAGCTGTTCGAGAAGCAATTCTCGTGAGTATTTGAAGCTTGTAAACTTAACTCTTGTTACCTTTAGGTCACGTAAAGCTGAATTTTGTCCTAGCTCCCCTACCCTTGTGATATTTTGTAAATGCCAATACCAGAAGTATAATCTTTTGCTTCACAGTTAGGCAATTATCTTGTTGAATGTGCCGTGTATAATTTCCACGCACACAATCCACTGCAGTTTGTCAGCACTTGGGAATACTCGACGTACCGTAAAATATTTTGGACTATCATACAACTAGACAAAGTGAGAAATTTTTACTAGCCACGTATGTCATACACGTAGCATGGCAAGTTAATATTCAACCTTCCGGATGTGTATTGTGGTGGAGCAGAAATTCATACGATGGCCTTGTGAATATTAACGTAATCTCTAGCTGTGAAAATATTTTTAAGAAAATAGTGCAGATTTCCAGTTTATAAGCTTCCATTATGAAAACTGAAGATTCTATCGAAGTTAGTTTTTAGCACAGACATTTTTGAGAAGGTGATATCTCTCATGAACTACATGAAATTTGATTTGCGCCGATTGCCTTATAGTTAGTACCAATGATTTCTGTGAAAATAATTAATCACCAACTTATATCAATTCCTTGCGTGGATATCTGCAGCTCTGCCTCCATAAGGGTGTTTGAAGTGCGATAAAATCATAATTTTGTATTTGTATGAAACAGAGTTAGTTTTGTAGACGATACTTGTGAGTGCAGTTTCCTCTTACAAAACAATTTTATCTCTCATAGTTCTCTCATTAAGGTGCGTCAGAGTCACAATTTGAATGTTCTGCTGCCATGCAAGTAGTAAAAACCAGTCGACTTGTGTAAGTGAAGTAATTCACTGTGAAATAACATGCCACGGGCAACGTAATAAATCATTAAGAAACAACCTGAGAAATATTTTTATATTAAAAAAATCTTGACTTTTGTAAATGTTTTATGTTCTTCTGTGATTTTTTTTAAATTCAAAATATGTCGTTGTGGATTTTTAAATGTTTTATTGCATAGTTCATAGGATGTAAATTCACAGTGAATTATTTCGTTTAAGGGCGCCGTCTACTAGAATCGTGAAGAGGCGTGCAGACCTTTAACAATCCTGATTTCATTCGAAAACCATTCAACATTTTGTCACGCGGTTAGGCTACGAAAAGCATTTAAGGATCTTAGTACAGGTCTATAATTTTGCCATTAACTGTTATCGTTTCTAACAAGTATTTTTTTTAGTGTGAAAGTGACCGAATCGGGACTTTTGACGCTGATTTTTATGTAAGAGTAATCATGTTCACGATATTCTGAATATTATAGACCTGTAGAGCGACTCTTTCCCTTTCGTCGCGTAAGATAAAATTATATGGTCACCGCTTAAAGTCCCATAGTAAAAACGGTTCGGCGGGAAGCTTGCACGCTAGTTCAGCGCTTGGCTCGTTGAGGCGACGCGGCATTTGATGCGCGCTTCAAGGTCGACCTTACAGCTCCGTCGCTTTTGAGCCTCTCACGCGCGGGTAGACGGCGCCCCTAAGTAGATTGATTGGTTCTCACTATTTGCATGGTAGCGTAACAAGAAAATGTTGAATTTGACGTACCATGATTATATCGCAGTTGAACACCTTTAATGGTCGTCAAAAGCATGTCTTTATGAAAAGGTGTCGCTCATTGACTGTGCCAATGAGAATTCGGTTACCGCGACGCCACACACATGTGGCTTACCGGTAGAAACTAGAAACACATGGAGTTTAAAACATCCAATCACTGAAAACTAAAGCTGGTCCATTTTTTTTTTTTTTTTTTTTTTTTTAATTATTCGAGGAGCAATACTTTCAATGAAAAATTACTCAATTTCTTATGAGCTACAATCTTCGAAGAAACACATTTGTTTAACGGAAAACAGTACCACCACAGTCAATGATCCTGTCGTCTTTGTCTATGCCATGCACCGCCGTACAAGTAACCTTAAACGTAAGCGGTTTCCGAACGGAAACCGTCAGGCCCTGTGTCAATATTATATCTTAAATCCATAATTTCACAAACGTACATTCTAAAAACAAGTATTTCAAATCGTTAATCCTTCAGTTGATTCCTAATTCAACTGAAGACGAATTATAGACACCGTCGAATTTTGTCGGCAAAACTTCCTATTCGTTGGTTGGTGTAGTTGCATTAATTCGTGGTAATAACCAGCCACACCATTTTCAGTGTAAACATAAATGAGATATGCTTCACCGAATTTATGTTGTTGTACTGTCACGTTTCAGGCTTGAACACGGGTCAAATCATGTGTGTAGGTTCTTCACGTTTAACTGAGCGGCCCTGCTAAACATTAGCTTTTAGCTACTTGTTAGTAGGAATGATGCAGTGCTATAGTTTATACCTTTGCTCTCAAAAGTGCACGTCTGTGACAGTGGGCATGTTTAATTTCTTTGGAAGTGCTCACTTACAATGAATGAATGAATGAATGGCCTATGCCGGAAATGTTTTTTTTTCTTTTAGTAGATTGGACGTTTGAAAGTGTGGGTAGATAAATAAACGCTGAAAACTTTCAATGGAAATGTACACGTTTTTTGAAGTCAACATGGAAAAACTACAAAAGAACAATCTTAGATGATGGTATTTGTCAATTTATGAGCAAACCTTTAACCAAAATTGTAAGCGGATCTCTTTGCATCCCAGTCAAATGTACGAGATTTCGGTGTCAGAGATTGTCCTTCAGAAATACGTTATTCAGACAAATGTTTGCTCAGAAAGTTTGCAAAAGCTACTACTGTCTCGGATTGTTATTTTTTTAATTTTTGCAAATTGGCTTCCAGGAATCTACAATTTCAAACAAATGATTTTAGTGCTAAAATATGTACCATGCACTCTTAAGACGGAGCGTACTCTTTTATGCTGACATTTTTTTTTATTTTTATCGTAAACAAAGATACTGACTATGTCTCATTTGTAGAAGCATTAATTTACTATTATTTACTAAATTGTTTTAAGTGTTAACTGGAGATCACCAAACAAAGATATATGATTGTTATCCTAAGTTGTGCATAATCTGAAAATATAATAATTTAACTCTGTTCATGTACTGTGTACCATGTAGAGATCAAAACCGTTAATTAGCTATGCACCTACTATCGTATTTTAAAATAAATCTACTGAAATCTTGAATAAGAAGAAAAACTAACAATGATGAGTGGCACGGTACCTTAATGGGCCAAGGTCACGTTTTCTAACCTGGCATAGGCACGAGACTTTGACAAGGGAGGGTAGTGAAGAACAGGTAGCGGGTGGGGGTGATAGTTGAGAAAGAAAATACGCGTGCGAAGAAGAAAAAAATACAAGGTGTAGGGACGGCGGTTTTTCTGGCCGTACCGGGGAATAATTTATCCGGCAGCGGCGCGGGGCAGGCCTGGAGAGAGATGCGGCGCGGTTGGCCGGGGCTCCGGGAGGGGTCGCAGGCAAAACGGGGGCTATTCCCCCGATCAATGCGCGCGCGCCGGGGTTACACACACACATACATACACACGTACGCCACTGCATCTCTCCCGCCTTGGTCAGCACCCCTCCGTCCGCCTCCGCTAGGACTGCCATGCGCACGTGGATTCTCGTGAGCGTCCCAGTAATCAACGTATGCTCGCGATAATTACCACATTCGTACGATAACTTATGTACTGGCGTTAAAACTCGTTGTTCCGAGGTCGGTAATAAATGTTTCACTTATTCCAGCTACAATATGACATTCTTATTGGTAAGGTCAGTTTTTTTTATCTGCGGAACCAATGTGTGATCAAAAATACTGGTAAAAAGCGAAATTATCGAATTGAAATCTTACGGTAAGTTGAGAGAGTTGTGGTATTTTTATATTTGTGCTGAAGGTTACATATACTTTCTGAATAATGTGAATTACGGGTGCTTAGTTGAGACCGGACATATATCAGTAGCGACGGAAGTAAACTCAAACACTATAGGCGCACTTCACTCGTACAAGAATGCTCGAAAACTGTCAGAAAAACCGGCTATAAAGTACTGACAGGCAAAGGAAACAAAGGACGTTAGCAGGATGTTTTGACACAAAGAAAACTAGTTTCGTTACTAAACCAAGCACATTTGATGAACCAATGTTGCTTTAAAAACTACTGTCATCAAAATAGAACTCTTGGACTTTAAGAGTTATTTTTAAAGATGTTTGTTCCGTTAGTTGTTTTCATGTCAGCATACTTACAAGTGTCTTATTTTTAAAACGTAAACTTGAAGTCTTAGTTAAATATAGTTATGTTGCTCAATGGATTTTTCCGCACACGTATAGTTATAGGTTCACTTTGGCTGTTCGTCTCTTTCCCGCTAAGAAGTTTTATTAGAAGTCACGCTGTATTAAGCTGCATTTCAGTATGAGATTATGTTCTATCGAAACATATTCTTGTGACTATATTCCTCAGTATCCATAGCGCAGTTCTGTCCAGTTAGCTCAACTACTTGATTTCTTGTTTTATGAAATGTGACCTTGTTGGATTCGGACCAAATTATGATGGCATGACAAACAATTTTTACACCTGAGTAGCGACACAGATGTGGTAAGTTTGTTTTGTGAGTCAGCTATTGAAAGAAGTAGCAACTGTAGATGTAAGTAAATAAATTTGATCATAGCGTTGTTACAGATTGTTTGAAAGGTTCCAAGCTGTTAGTTGATCAATAAATGTAAATAGTGTATTATTTGGTTAAATTATTTGACTCGTTTACGTTTGTAATTTGTATTAAAGATTTTAACAATGGGGGAGAGCGATTTTGAGTAGAATCATTGAGGTACACCGTTGTAATCAAGAAAACCTGGTTAGGATTGAAACATGCGTACTGGTAATTGGTTTGAAAGACTCGTCTGGTTTTCTTGGACGTCAGAGTTTCTACATGGTTTCTGAGTGTTGGTGTGGGCATACCTGAAGAGCGACGCGAGGACGCGACAATATCGGCACGGCGGCAGGATAGTTACGGCACGCTCACGAGGGTACCGGCGTCCTCCCTGGCGTCGCGGCGCCCAGTGCGCTCCGGGCTGCAGCATGGTCGAGGCCGCGCGCGATAGACGGCCGGCAGGATCTGCCCGGCGCCGCGCCGACCCTCGTGCACGTTGATGCGTCTCGAGTCCCCCAGGTAACAAGGTCAAGGCCGCTAGCTTCTACCCCTCGCCCCTTGCAAGACTGACGCACGTCCGCCCTCGCCTGTCGCTGCTGATGCTGAGCTGAGAACGCTTGCGTAGGCAACGAACCTAGCAGTTTGTTTTTGTTTGTTTTTCTAGATTAGCGCTAGTTGGCTTCGTCGGCGCACAAGAACCGCCGACGTTAGTTTTTGTTGAGCGTGTGCCTCGCGCTGTGATTGGTTTGTTTATGATTTGATCGTCCACCCCCGCCCCTTCCTCCTTGTCTTGACCTCACCTCAGTGTTAGAGCCCTGCTGAAAGTCCTCGCTGGCACGCTGGAGCGCTAATCCCACCCCCTCAGCCCGCCGCGCGCACATAAAACTGCTTGTACTGCTCGCCGACGTGGAGCAGGGCTGCTGGCATAGCTAGTTGCGACTGACGCGCCGCGAGATGTCTCTAGTATCGCAGGCGGTCGCCGGCCTGAGGGCGTCGCAGTGCTCCCCCGGCGGCCGGCACAAGCGCTGCGACCGCAGTCACCACTGCTGCAAGCACAGGGGCTCACCTTCGTCGTCGTCGACGTCAGCGGCTGTGGCGGCTAGTTCGTCGTGCGAGGAGGCCGCGCCGGCGCCCGTCTTCGACTCCCCCAAGCACGATGCCTGACAGAGTTCCAGCCAGCAGTAAGTACATGCAAGCCGCGGGGAAGGCAACAAGTTACCTCTGTTTCCTTCAACTCTTCTCTTACTCCCTCTGAGCGAGGTGGCTCAACGGCAACACTGGCTCCGGCCTTCCTGTTTCACGAATGAAAGAATGCTGCATTAGTTCCTAACAAAGACCATAGCCGATTCCTCTCCCAGCTCCTGCCACCATCTGTAACGACCTCATGTGTCGACGAGACGTAAAATCTAATCATTAAATCTTTAATCTGTTAAAATTCTCAATGACACCTACAATAGTCCATTCCAGGAGCGTACTAATTCTGGTTTCACCAGGCGAATCCTGATATAGTTTCTTATCACCAGTCGTGGTCATTTACTAGCCTGCTCTGCATCGTCTGAGCCACTTGTTCCGTCTCTGATGATACTGCTGTCGGCGATACACCTAATAGTACATACTTGCCTAATTTGATATGATTCTTGCGTCAAAATATTGCTACTAATTTCCTCATCTCTCGTTACACTGTCACATAACCAATTATCTCCCTACCTTTTATCTTTCCCTTCGTACTTTTATGTCCTGTTTCTTTGCTACAGAAAAGTGTGTACTATTTTGGTTCACTTGCTGACGGTAATTCAAGCAAGGCGTGTATGAGGTAACTTGCAATCGCAATGGGTTACCTGAACGTAAGAACGTAAACATTATTTTCAAAGTCAAATTTCTAGACGTGTAGCATCTACTATCTCAGATGGACAAGTACATGCACCGCGGATGCTTAGTGCAACATACGTTGAGACGACTAGTTCTTTGTATACGTGCACATGACAGATTTACTTACAAGCGAACGTTTATGCCAGGGTTGGAAACGTACTTTCGCGACGGAGGAGAAAAAAATTCTCTCCGCCGCGCCGTAGTGTTGTAATTCGTGCGTCCGTACGCCGAGCGTGGCCTGGATTTTCTCTTGTCCCCCCCCCCCCCAAACCTCTTGGGCTACGTGATTTGCGTGGTGACGTCAGGAGGACGACTGCAAGGTTCGCAGCGCCCCTGGCGGCGGCGGATGCAACCCGCGCGGCACGAAGGCACGTGATCCGTGTGGTAACACCACACCACCCCCTACTCCTCTCACATCCCCCACCCCCTTCCTCGTCCCTCACTATTACACTACAGAGACCCTTCAGTGCGTGCTGCGACTTTTTGTGTGCGAACCGGCCGTCATTATAATCGTCCGTCACCGAGATATCGTGAGCTGAAAGTGCGCGACAAAACAAACTGTGTGTCTATCACAAAATATATTTCGTTGAAACACACCCTGCTGAATGGTTTCCGCGTTGTAACGGGTTTATTTTCGCCGAAACACAATTAGCAGGTTGTGTTACAAAGAAATATATTTTGCGTTTGTTTAATTGTAGAGTTTTCGTTCGACTATTCGGATAACATGTTCATAGTTTCTGCAGTCCCCGTTGTACATTTTATCTTCAGTCGTAGTTGCAGATTCTCTGTTATCATGGTAAGATTACGTAAACAAACTTTATTCCCTCCCCTCTCTTTTGTTTCCCATCACTACTTACAGTACATGGTTTCTTTGATTTATATTGACAATTAGTTTTGCGTTTAGACATAACGAGTTTTAACATGTTTATAAATATATTAATGAACCATAGAATATCATCAAGTATTTTTGCAAGGTGTTAAAATATTTTAACCATAATGGTGTAATTTAATAGTGGCTTCATAATGTCCTGAATTTGTAACAATCTCTTGAACATTTTGCCTTAAACTCCCTCGAATTTGAATACTGTTTCCTTGCTCTCTCTCACTCACAAACATGTTCTATATTACAGCAAAAATTACTTTTAAAACTAAACTTTGTAAAAAATTATTATTTTTTACTTTATAAACTGGTAAAGTACTTACTTACAGATGTTTACATGCTTGGATTGATGGGTACGTACTTATTTGCTGCTTTAATAACTAGAGCGATTTCTTCCAATAGTTTGTTAACATGACTGTTTGATACGCACATAAGAAAATAATTGAATAATTAAAACTATTAAGCCAGAAATAACTTAAACACTGTAATATTGGTAATTCCGTACCGTGAACTGTTATGGTTGTATTATTTTCTTAAGCGGTAAAACAGGACAAGAATATTTTCATTATATTAAACAAGTGTTTGACACTAACATAAGTAAATTTTTTTTTTTTTCATTTCATATTTTATATAATTCCTTCGCACATCGGTACTAATCTCCGTCTGCCACACACTACGTAGACAATGGCGTCTGTGAAACATTAACTTAGACGAAATATACGCTTAACATGAAATACGTGTTGGTTATTTCACGCTTTAATGTTTGACATTGTAAGCTACTACATAATTTCACTACTGCGCTCTCTTAAGTGATTTAACTATCATAGTACTGTATTACATGTCTTACACTCACACAGGTTTCTGAACAATATCTAGTTCGACGCTATCGCTCTAAGTGATGCCATATTAATCACGTCCACGGAAGACTCTCTCATAAAATGTATTTAACTACAAGAGTTCATTTTTTTCAACTTGGGACAGACGAATATTCATTATTATTGACTGAATTATCTATTTTGACCTGCGAAATCCTTCCCAAACCCTTGTAGGCTTATACTTGTTTCACAAACTTTCTGGACTTTACTAGATTATCTCTGTAGTATTGTAGGCCAGTAACGAAGCCACGACGTTAGGATGACATAATAAAGAGCGATCACAAGTAAGAATAAACACGGATACTTTCAGTGCTTTGTTACATTGACGAGCATGAAGTCTAGTCTGCAGATCCTAAAGTGTATGCATTTGTTTTGTTCTTTGGCTATTGCAGTAGTGATTGTAACGTAACTGAGTGCTAGGGACTAAATAGTTTTCATCCTATAACAATAAACTTGCCGAAAGAAAATCAGTGTATTCTCCACTACTTTGCGGATTCATTTTTAGTTCTTCTAAACGAAATAAAATTGTAGTGTATTAAAAGATGGTCGCATTTAAGAAGTGTAAAGTCTGCAAGTGCCTTCAGAACGAGAAATTTCAAAGCCTATCGCAATATTGAATTATCTTTCTTGTTGGTAACATGTTATAAGCAGGAGTAATGTTCGTTGGTGTAAGTTATCATTTACCATCACAGTGTGGACCAACAACTTGTTTTTACATTCTGTAAGTCAACATGATCATACACGTATTTACGTTTAGGATCTCCAATTCCCCTTCATCAATTATCTGCTTGTATTTCAATGAAATATACATTAGGCCTATGCTTGGTATTTTATGGTAAGCAGGTGTTTCAAATACGAATACTTTGAAGTTTAAACCACATGTAGCAAATGTTACTTTGTGGCAAGTGAGAATAACAACTATCTATATTTTTTAATTTTACAGTGTAATTTAGGAACCTTACTGCTCGTCGGCTTTACAGAGCATCTACTGAGGCCAACACACTTTGTTCTACATGAATTACATAATAGACTAGTTTTGTTTTGGCATGCCAGGAAATAACTTGTATTTTGATCAGGATTGGTTCGGTAATATCCAGAGTCTATAATGTAGCACTTAACGTTTTTTTTTTTTTGGCATACTTTGCATGACATGGTTTTCGCACAGCAATGTTATCCAAAAGAGAGATAAAAAAATGTTCTTTGTGCATGCACCATTAAATCATATACTAAATTAACCGTTTGGAAAATTCCATTATTAACAGATGCAAAAACCAATGGCCTGCCTTTTTTTTTTTTAGATAAAATATATATTATATTTGTTTCAATTTCCACCTGAAAAGTTTTAACGGTATATTTATGAATTACTGTAAGTTGTTTAAAAAAAGCTTACCTACGTACTCTTCAAGATCAAATTTTAATCTCACATCCCATTGGGAAGGAATGCACGATTTCAGACCTCAATGACATGTTTCGCTTGTATCATACTTAAGCAACAAGGTGTAAAGTATATGACAGCTATTTTCCTATATAATATACATTCTGTCAGTGTAAGTATACATATATAAATTAAATTACGGATAATCATGTTGTAGTTGTATTATATACTATAAACATGGTTTAAAAACAAAAATATAACAACTTACCTTGCTCCTGTTACAAATGCAAAATAGTTCAAAACGTGGATACATAACTGCAGATAACAGACGAGCAGATTATTTCAAAACAAACAGAGAACTCATTTCAAGTGCCCAATTACCAGATTTCCGCTCTGAAAAATTAAAGAGATTAAATATGTCCGGAGATTGGTGAATTAATTTTTTTTATTCGTGGTTAATTAATATCTAGCACTTGGTTAATTACGAGAGGAAAATGAGATTAAAATTGTGTTTGCCGTAGTGAACGGCAGATGGGAGCAATTGCACACCTTGTGTTCGTGTAGGAAATCGTGAAAAATTCAGATGATCAAACCAATTATTGCAGAGAATTAAAAATTGATAGTTTGGCATTCATTTCATGAACAGACGGCCTATGCGGATGTAATAAACTGTCACAATGTATCGATTTTGAATTCCCAAGTAAGCCATGTATATTCAGTGTATAAACTTAAGTAAAGGGATATTTTCGTTTGAAAAACGTTTCCCTTCGTTCTTTATGAAGTCTTCCGAAATCAGATTACAATTTGGACGAGTCCCAGAGGGAGTGGCACCATTATTGTGACATCGTTTCAGTCCATGGTTTACTTTAATGATATACAGAACTTTCCACTCTTTAAGACATTTCTTCCCAGTGCATTCTGTGGCCGACTAATACAGTATACAAAAAAGACTGAAAATGCTCTACAAAAAAAAAGCAACTGATAGTCTATATGAAGAATAGTAATAATATTTATATTCATTGTAACACTATTATTGTGATAAAATATTAGTAACGTTTTAAATAATTACTATTAATGCACTAAGATTTTAATAAAAACTAATATGTGTACACAAAATTATAAAGATGTAATTAAATAAAAAACAGACAGTACTAATGTAATAAACTGAGCAATTATAATATTGAAATGCGTCAAAATTATCAATTAAAAATTCAAGATACGCAAAACTCTAAAGTAGTAGAAATGGTTGAAAATTTTTTTCAATCTCTGTGAGTCAGAAAGTCTATGCTTTACAACGGCTTTCAGTCTTGACGCAGTTTAAATCGGCGTGGCATGTGCAGTTTGGATAGCCGGCATTGCTTTTACCCTATCTCGTAGGCTATGCTCCTTAGCGTTACATGTACGTGTTTCTTGTTTTAATTAATGAATTACTGCTAGTTTCTGACTTGTTATCATTTCCTCTGGTGCCCAGTTTTCCTCGGACGCGAATACTGTAACGTCGTCCATACGTTTTACTAACAAAGCGCATTCTTTAGGACATTTATAGTATGTACTTCTCGAGACATGTAAACTCCGTTATTTTATTTTATACATTAATGATGACAACATATTTTGTTGTTACATTGAACATCTTGGTAAGTACAGATTATTCCAAACCTTTTCCTGTTGTCATGGAATATTTAATTGTTGTTAGTGCGGAACTGTTTGTTACTTAATTATACAGTACATGTAAAGGGTTATCGTAGTGAAATTTTTTTTCTTGACTACATAATACTTGCATAAACCATTTAATAATAATAATAAATATGACTTCGCATACGAACACAAACACATACGTAAACGCGCACACCCAATCCCTCTCTCTCTCTCTCTCTCTCTCTCTATGTACACAGAAAGTTCCTGGACTACAGGTTACGACGCATTTAGGTGATTCCTTAACAAAAATAAAGTAGAAAACATACGTGACACTTACTACCTAGGTTTAACATTTAGAGAGTAATGAGCCTTTGAATATTGTGTTTTAAAACCGTATGCTATTAAAAAAATCGGAAAACGAATCATGTAAAACGACAATACTCTAAACATTAATTTATGTTATTAGGGTCTTCAAACCCACATCAAATACTGGTTTATACCTTTCACCGTTACTAAAATAGCAGAGGCGGCCAACCTATATATATTATTGAATTCAACTTTTGTGCTGTCGGGATATTGGAACATTTGAAGATGTTTTGTTGAGTAATTTGAGCTTTGTAAAAAAATTGTCCTCTTATTGCAACTGTCAGGGAGGCATAGTTGTTGTTAAAAATGCACGCAAGCTTTGGCTGCAGCAATAGTGTGCTAGACGTGCATAGGCAATACTGCGTACATGTGTTTTGTTTGTTTTGTTGTGCTCACTGTACATGTTATGGTGGACAATCACTGAACATTATTCACACTTCAATAAGTTCACGATACCGTCTCAACAGGGGCAAATGCCATGAGGTGATTTTTAACCCAAAATGGGTTAAAAAAAAAAAACATTACATACGAACAACGTACAGTAATTCGTAAGGGAGATATCCACCCTTACAAATCGACGTTTCAAAATGTTTTAATTGACATTAATAAAACCTACTGAGTATTAAAGAAATATTATGTGTTACTTTACTTTGATTTTAAACGGTTGTAGAACTACACTGTGGAGTACAAATTCTCTACATAGAGAACAAAAACGGGGTGATATGTTCCTACCAATATGTGTAACACTTGGGTACTTTTATTGTTTTTAAAGATGTAATACACATACATTATACACGTCACCTTCATAGAACACTTTTATTCTAACTGTTTGAAAGGAATTATCATGTGAAGGTGCACTTTGTTGCCTGCCTGCTACGTAACCCGAGTTTCTCTAAATTATTTTATTGTTTTTCTTCCATGTTTTGGTAACGTTTCATATTGCCTATTTGAGTTGTATATAATACACAAGTTTTTTTTATTATTTTTAAATTAATAATTCCGTTGAGGGCTTTATGTTACTACCTACGCCAATATTAAAACGAACGAAGATACCGTGCTGCAACTGCATTGCTCTCAGATGCACAGATAATAATTCGTATTTGCTGGATTAAAAAAAAAGAGAGAGAAACATAGTTTTGAGATGATTATCTACGTAAATTACCGAGCCGCGGTGATAAAATACTATATTTGTACTCGGGACGACCCAAGTTCGATTTCCGGCCCGGCCATCTTGATTTCAGATTTTCATAGTTTTTCGAAAATACCTAAAAAAGAGTATTGTGTAGCGGTTTCAAATTTCCGCGTTTGACGCATGGGAACAGCGGGTTGATAAGAGCCAGAGTTCTAAGCTCAACGAGTAACATATCGCCTCTGTCCACATCGAGCTAAACTTGCTTGCAAGGTTTTCTTAGAAGTCTTTTCTTTCTGTTTGACTTTAAGCGGTGAACTTAAAATTTTAATTTTGGACAGTATGAAGTAAAAATCAATGCGTGCATCTTGTTTTGCACTTTACGATTTCAGGTGGCATTTTCGGAGTTAACAGCTGTCTAAAAAAATCCGTTTTTAGTCAATTTGAGACGCCAAAAATCATTCTTCCAACAAACGGGCTGAATTTTCAAAATTATGTACTGTTGTTTCAAGTGTGTTTTGTGTTTGTAGATAACCGGAATAGTAATAATTTAAGCGGTATCGCGTGAAAATGAATTCGCGTGGCACGCTACAACATTCTCCATGTGTCAGGTAGCCACAACTATTATTAAGGACGCTGCCTATCTCCGTGTTAGAGGCTGAGAAGTGACGGAGCTATATGAGTATTTGAACCTCAGGAGAACCCCTTAGGCGCGACTAGGCGAGGATGATACCGTGGTGGGCACTGAATATGTGCACTCAGGGGTAGGAGGGAATAGTAATGAAAGTTTGCACCCATACAAAGTATGGATATTTACCATACTTGTGTTTGTAAACAGATCTAACCTTGAAACGCCTATCAACTGCCACACCAACACTACGAGTCAAGCGTTCAAATAGCGTGCTATATTCCCGCCGATACATTTTTACTATGGGTCTTGAAGCGAAACAGAATGATTTTATTGGTGGATAGTCTGTAACAAAGTTCAGAACACGTTTTTTTTTATCAGAGTTTCATGTACACCCGGTTAGTACAGTTTGAAGTATGGAATTCACAATAGAATATTTTTAGCTATGCTGGAGGACTTGGAAACCGTACTTTAATGAGTATAGTGTCTTAAAAATGACATTCCGTTCTTGTACATAGAGTGTTTTCTTTTCAAAATAGCCAAAATGTCACATGTGGAATAGTTTGGTAAAATTTACCCGCACATTACAATGCATTTTAAGCGCTTGGTGGGATGCCCTTAAGGCGCTCGCTAGAATAGTTCCTTAAGGGGTAGTGTTGGACAATTTTATTATATTTTCGGATTTTGAGCCATAATATTTATTCAAATTGTATTACCAAAAATTTCTCTTCGACAAAGCTTAGGATATATTCCTGGTAAACTACATATAATAATGAAATCTTTCATTAATTTGTCGTACAGAATTATTGCAAGAGAATTCTTGAAAGTTAACCTATAATTCTCTTGCAATGATTCTGCATTACAAATTAATGAAGATTTCATTATTATTTATGTAAAGCAGTTTTCCAAGAATATGTCCTATACTTTGTCGAAGAGAAAATTTTGAGAATACCATTTCAATAACAGAAAATATAATAAAATTGTCTAACACTCTTACTTAATGGCGCTCTACACCAAAAAATTCGTAATTTTATCATTGTACCAAACACTGTCCAATTCTTACACATTGCATTAATAGTAATTTCCTACAAATTAAATATATTATTTCGGTTCCATGTCTCCTTACAAGCCGACGTCAAAGTAGCGACTTGATCATTTTCGCTACATACCCAAAATAAAAACAATTAAAACAATATTAATAAAATAATTGAGTGTGAAAGCAAAAGTATTAAGTTACAGAATCGCACCTTTGTATGTCCACGCAAAAATTGTTGGTGTTAAATTATTCTTGAATGTGAATACATTTTTGCATACCTTAAATACCTGATTTCTTTATACTTTCTACGTGAAATAAGAAATGTGTCATTCTGTAGCTTAATGCATTTTCGTTAACTCAAATTATTTTTTCGTACCTTTAGAATAGTTTTTACTTTGGATAAGTTGCGAAAATGTTCAAATCACTAGTTTAACATGCGCGTGTACGAAAACTATGGAAGCGAAAACAATTTTGTGTGTGGGAAATTACTATTGATGTAATGTGTTGGAGTTGGACAGTGTTAGATACAGTTATACATTATTCCGATATATATCAGTCTTGCAACAGGCCAAGACCACTAATTTACCTTGTTTCTGACACTCATAGCTGTTGGTTCCGTCTAAAATATTCTAGTATACGCTAGTGGATGACCGCTGAAGGAAACTGAACTTAGATTGCCTTCGATAACAGTCAGTTTTCCATATTCAAATTGTGGAGGCCTTGCCATTTCTTCGGCGTGAGTGACGTTAGTAATAGTAGCACCACTGTTCTTAAATGCAGCACGGAGCTTACAGTGTACTCACACATCGTACCCCGTACAACAAGCAAGCGGCCCGCCCTAAAGTGCACTCCATTAGTACACATAAATAACTGCCGTGTCAACAGACGGCATCACTCAGGCAAGGATTGCAAAATGAAAGGGGAAATATAGTGCAGCGGCGGAGAAGGGAGGAGAAAGCGATTAATCATCTCAAGGTCTTTCTAAACTTAACGCTAGTGACTTCACGTTCTGCCCTTGACCTTAAACTTGCGAAGTTTGTAGCTCGTGAACTCGTATAAATTAAGTCAGATCGTAATTAATTTTGAGACAAAATATTATTCTGTAGTTGACCTAAGTTCGTGAGATATGGAGGTGGGTGGGTTTTGATACTTTAAAATAGTCTGTAGTGCTTATGAGGGTGAATGTTGTTAGTAAATAGTTATTAAAAATTTCAGCAACAGTTTGACAGCGATAAATTATTAACGTGATTCGCCATTGGAACATTTTTAAAAAATGTAAGATTGGTATATTTTATGTTATTATCAAACGCTTTAAAATTCTAGTCATTAAATTAGTTTTCACTGCATTAAATAATTTCATAAAACCGTTGTTATAGTTAAAATATTTGTATTCTTATTCATTTCAAAATAACTGCATTAATGAATAGTAAACAGCGGCGCGCTTAAAATTAAACTCTGCATAGTAAACCTATGGTGACGGTTGTTTTTAAGGCTTGTTGCAAAATTTCGCGATGTATATCAGATAGATAAATTCAGTGATGCGTTTTCGTGATTTTATAATAAAAATAATAATGGTGATACTCAGACCTTAATTTTAACTAAGTTACTCGGAAAAATATTATTGCCATAATAACATTGTCTCCTTACTAAACAAATAAACTATGCCCGTTCGAAGGAAGCTTGCAGTGAAAACAACAAACGTGACTCCGTTTAATATTCTGGCTACCTGGAAACAAATTTTATTTTATTCGGAGCGTCGGTAGAAGTGATTTCCAGGACGTTGTGCTGATTCGACGAAGGGATGGAACATAGGTGGTTCTTGCTAGGCCGCTGAACTTCGATTTTATGGTCTTAACACTAATATAATTAAAATTGTTGTTTCATATTAAAACAATGTATTTAAAAGAACGTAATTTACGCTTCAGTTAGACTCATCACTGATTACGTTTCTTCGTTAAAACTTGTGGTAAATGTATACCATTCTCTCAGTTAACCGTTGGGTTACGATTCACATATTTGCATGCATGATCTTTAATTCGTGACCAGACCAGAATCAAGAACAATACTTAAACGGTGTTAGCATTCAAACTGTCAGCTTAAATTCAACGAAGAATTTTTTCAGTGGTTTTGTCAGTAACTTTGGAATGCATACGCAAATCTCTATCTTACTTTTTTGATAACAAAGTGATCTCTAAGGTGTTGTAATTTTCTTTAGTCAGTCAATGCCGACTCAGAATTTTACAACTGTCGTTTGAATAACATTATATGTGGTGATAGACATTCATTTTCCGTGTCAAAATCCCGTTAAATTATATTATTTGAGAAAATAAAATATGTTTGCTAGACATCATTTAAGTATTTCTAAACCACACCCTTACAAATATTGGTAAAATAATGGTTGCGCGAATGAAATAGCAAAAAGCATATGGCACCTAAAATATTCCTTTAATAACTGAGAAAATTCATAATAATAATATATTTGTTAGTATACATTTCATTAAGCTATAAACTTCGCTGTTTGCTGTGCTTTCTCAAGTTAGGAATTCAAATGGTACGCATAACAGTTAACACGCATGAAACAACACTAGTGCGAACAACCCAATGCAATTGTTACACGTTAGAGGACCCGAGTTCGATTCTCGTCAATAGCTTTACTGAGTTCGCCTTTCCATGGTTTCCCGAAATCAAAGCTACGATCATTCCTTAGCTTGGCCATGGCCAATTTCTCTCTTAGTTCCTGTTCTTGTGTTAAGTTGTGTGTTATCGTCTTATATAACCTCGTTGTTGGTGAAAACTTAGGCCAACTTTAAAATAAGGTTGCGATCAGCTGCTGTCCCTGTTACCGCGGGAGGGAATAAATGTTGCATTATCTAAATGAGTATTTTATATATGTACGTTATTGAGTGGAAATAATATTAAGTACTTATTTTTATTGAATCTTTGTGGTTACGTGTGAATATTATCTGTTACAACAATGAATAATGCATATTTTTTTTTTTTAAAACTACGTTTGGGATAATCGTGCTATGGTATACGTAAATATTTTTTTTAAAATTTTGATTCGTAGCACAGTGTTGTCTAATAACGTAGCATTTAAACGCTTTTGAATTGAAAAAAAAATAGTTTTTAAAATTCAGCAAATTTAAAAAGTACAAAAATATGACATCTGGATTTTAAATTTGTCTTAACGTTGCGCGTAACACTGTTCTTTAGTGTGAATTATTTCATCTCTGCAAGTCAGTTGGTAGCCACATTAACGACGGAACACTTTATAATTCTGAATCAGGTTAGAATTATCATTTTAAAATCTCATAAACTGTTGGTTTGAAACTGTTTTCAAAGATGTCATTTACTTTATATATCGGGAATTACGTGGGAGTTAAGTATTTAAATTAAATCGTTCCGGTTCAACGTCGTGATTTTTTATTAGTTACAAGATGCTTGTTCTAAGTTCAAATGTCAAGTATACAATAGAAACGTGTTATTTTTTTTTTTTACTGTGTGCATGTGTGTTATTTATTTTATTATAGGCTGTTCAGGATAAATTAAGCACTGCTTAGAATATTTTCTGTGAGATATAATACCTCCATTTGTACTATTTTAAATACGAAAACTCCCACGTAACTAAAAACTAGTGTAAACATTTCACAACTCTCAAAACTTTACTTCTCACCAAGGCGATCCGGGTTCGATTCCCGGCGGGGTCTGTCCCCGGATTTTCGCATGTGGGAGTCGTGCCGGACTATGCAGTTGGTTGGCGGATTTTTTCGGGGCTGTCCCGTTTCCCCCGCCTCTTCATTCCGGCGCCGCTCCATACTCACCTCATGTCACCCCTCACCTGCGCTAAAGACCTGGTTGTTAAGCGCTGGCCAAAATCTCACTCTCACTCAAAACTTTGCTTCTATAGCCCCAATAAATGCATTTCTTGGTTATCATAAGTATAGGGAAGTGCACATTTAAAGTGAATAGGCTGTACGAAAGAAAACTCCCAATTTCATTAGCCTAATAGAATATAGTGTGAAGGGCCCGCGATGATGAAGTGGTCAGACCACTCGCCTCCCACCAAGGCTACCCAGGTTCGGTCACCTGCCGGATTTTCGTATGTGGGAAGTATGCCGGAGGATGCCGCTGTTCTCGGTGTTCTCCCTTTTCGCCCATCTTGGCCATTCCGGCACCTCTCTATTGTAGGGTTTAATTCCGTGCCATCCCTCAGTGCAAGCCTACGCAGTGGCTGATCGTGGGTTGTTGTCAGGTGGGGCTGCAAATAGTCGGAACTGTACACTCTTGATGACAAACGACCATGAAATATTTGCCGGCTACTAGATGTGTTGTGACCACTCAGTAGTAAGGGGCACCTGCACATCAGCGTGTCAGTGGCTGTAGAGTCAACCAGCGCACAACCCTGTACAGCTCTTTGCAACTGCAGTCCTTCCTGGCAACAACCCACGAGCAGCCACTGTACGGACGTCCAGTTATAAGCGTGCATCCTGGATACGATATCATGACCTTCGGTACCCACCCCATACGAAATTTAAGGTCATCCTCTCTTGTTTCTATATGTTTAATGATATTAATTTTTACGCCTAAACGAGAGCAACTATCAAAAATCTGTGTGGCAGTTTGGTTTAAAATCGTCTTCTCCATGTTGACTGACTTTTTGAAGGCAGTAAATACTATGTATTTAGCTAATTCTGACTGTTTACTCGAAACCATATAGTTTCAAGCTTAAAAAAATTAACCATGCAAAAACGGTAGAAACTAGAGGGCATGGCCTTAATGTTTATTATATAGCGTAATCGCTAATGAACAATAGCTGGTCGTTTGAATTTCTAATGTATGTTGTGGAGTGTTCGCGAAACACTAGTAACAGTAATTTTCCGTTGCTGTTTTGTACTGAGAAAACCATAGCACGCGTGTAATGTTCAATAGTCTTAGCAACAGCAAGGAGGTTGGTGTCTTAATAATAAGGACCACTTTGTGTAGAATAAACGATACGGTTAAATTTATTTTATGTTGTATTATGACTGAGATATCGGCGTTATTTTTCTGTACAAGAAGAAACAAACATAAATACTTCAATAAACTCCAATGTTTTATTACGTTTTGTTTCGTGACATTTGTTTATACCCGTCTTGGTTATCTGCACGCGAACTATAGACGTTACAATATCGGAGTAACAGAATACTGGGTCATCTACCCGCATGAAGAAAACTTTTCCTAAGGAAGAGGAGCAACCCGTAAGAAGAAAAAAAAAATTCACTTGTCAATAAACACGTAGCTGAAACCCAGTTTACTAGCAGATATTCCTCCTGAAATTACATATCTCTGCGTTCTAAACACAAAAGAAACTTTAACTATGGTAAGTGTTATCTTCGGACAAGAATTTAAAAATGGTACAGTAAATTAATTTAATACAGTGGTCTAAGAATTCAAGCATTCGATTAGAAATAATAAAACGTTTACTAACACTTTTATGGAAATGTCAATTATTGAGCTTCCAAAAATACTTGTAAAATAAAATAATAGCCCATTTTAGTGGAAAAATTGTGAGAACTAGTCTCTGAAAAATTTACTACACGAAAACACTTTTTTAAAAATAGTTATAGACTCGTGGTGTACTCACGGTGCACTAACATCTGACATTACTTATCGACTGTTCTTCTCTACTAGTACGTGGGAAGGTGTATTATCTTTTTTGGTTTTACCATTCTCTACGTCATTTCACATTGTAAGATATCACTTGTCGCTATCTCTCCGACGTTATATTGAATATAACAAGTTGTATATTGTTTCTTAAATTCAAGTATATTTCAGGGTATTAAAACGATAGTCACTATCTAGTCATATAAAAAATTATGACCAATATATTATTTACAGCACATAGTTTTAAATTTTTATAATTGTGTGTAATTTTGCATGGCTATAACTTAAATAAGTCTGAAATGTGTTTTCCATTTGTCCGCAAAGTAAAGCAAATCACACTGGCGGTAATAGAACCTTCTTAGCCGACTATAAAATTTAATAGATATAAGTACAAAATGAAACACAATTGGATTTTAATCAGCGATACTCTGAGTATTATCTAAACAAAATGAAAGCCCAAGTATTTTTTTCTAAACCTTAATTTGACAAACTAATTTCATAGTCGATTTTCAGGGTAGTATTACTCTCACCATATTCAATTTACGTATGAATCGTAAACGCACTTTGAACTAACGTTTAATGAGCTATCACTAGAGCCGCGATTTTATGGCGAAAAGATTTTTGCAACATTTAGTTTCGATGCGTCATGTGTACACCTGCAGCTCTGCTACATCGTCTGTGGTTGGATGATTTTACTCTCACTGGCCTTGGCAAATTATAGACGTACAGACTCACAATAATCTTATTCTGATTGGTGCAGTCAAATGAGAAACGTGTCTGTACAAAGAAACGCTGCCAATAACCTTGAAACAGAACTGCCGATGTGCACGTGAGTCACTGAAACAAAGTGGGGCAAAAATCTTTTCACGACAAAATCGTGGCCCTAGCTATCACCAATATAAGTTAACTCACTCCAGCCTGAATTAAACCTGCATAGCAATTGATAATTTTATAATGTACCAATAATTAATTATCGTATGGGACTTGTTTTATTTTGTTGTTAATTGTGTTTGGGACAGTTATAGTTAGGACCCGGTAGTTTTCGCGAAAAGATTTTTGCAGCATTTTGTTTCAGTGCCTTACGGGCGCACCTGCATCTCTGCTTTGTGGTCAGTGATTGGATGCCTTAACACCCAGCCAATGGAGGTAAAACCCGCAAATCAAAGACGTGATGTGACGCAGTTATCCGTATACTGATTGGCACAGTCAAATTAATAACGACTCTGCTCATGAAGTTGAACTGCAGGTGTGCACGAAAGACACTGAAACAAAGTGGGGCAAAAATCTTTTCGCGAAAACTACCGGGCCCTAGTTATAGTAGTTTCACAAACAAAACAAAAAAAACTGTGAAGAGGAGTGATTATATATAATTTTTGGAACAGCCGGGATAAAAACTTATATTCTTACTTTCTGCTGTACTTGCGCCGACCGAATTTGCGCAACGGAAACACGTTGTACTTGTATTCGGGAAGACCTGGGTTCGAGTTCCAGATTTTTCTTGACTTGCAGAAATCGTCACTTGGATGGTTTCTCGACACTGGCCACGGGCGATGCCTCTCCCAGTTCCTGCCAAAGTGTAAAGTTGTGCGTATAAATTTCGCCTTCGACGAGACGTAAATCCAAATTACTAGGGACCTGAAAAATGTGCGTTTTCTTTTACACACACGCTAGAGTTACAGCAACTATAAGTTAATGTCACTTTCGCAATTGTACGTTGACTTATTTGACATCCCCTGGAAGTCTCTGAGCCAATATTAACAATATACCTTCACATGCCGCTATTCCACTCAGTGGCGAAGCGTGGACGTCGGCAGTTCTGCTTCATGATTACTGGCAGCGTGTCTTTGTTCAAACAGTCCACTGTATCAGCGAGCAGCTAATAAATACCTGTTGTATGCTTGAGTACACATATATTCTTAGAGGCTAGCCTACACGTCAGTGAACCCGCGAATTTTTCAGGTCTCTACAGATGACAAATTGCTAGCGACAGGAAAATTTGAGAATTCAATGACCTGCAGGCTAGAATTCATTGTACTATGCATACTCAAACCCCGTATATTAGTTCATTGTTAGAGATGATGGTATATCGCGATTTTTTTTGCACCAACATAGCCTTGAAACCACTGACACACCGTAGCTGTCTGCAGACCAATAACGTGCATCAAATATTACAATAGCAGGATTCTTATTGGCTTAGTCAAATTGGGGCAACAGCTCCACGTACAAGCGAAAGCCAGTTATCTTTTCATAAGCTGAGCGTATGTTGAAGTCTAGCAAATAGTCAAGTTTTCCCGCGACAAACCATCATCTCTATTCATTGTCTGATATTCCACTGAGTATCAGCTAGTAAACAAATGGTTGGGGATTGAGTATGCATAGGAAAGTTGATTCTAACATGCGAAATTTTCCAGTCGATACAAATTGCAAATAAATCACTGTACTTGCGAGAAAATATTTTCGCTCGCCTGTGTGGTGGTGACTGGGTGTCGTCAGGCGAGGGCTACTTCCTCGAGAGGACAAATCCATTTATTGACACAGCCACGCGGGGCTTCGTGCTGGTGGTGACGTCACGTGACGCCTAGCCACCGCCTGCTGTTCCACGGCACGACACCGACACGGCTTCGCCAGCCGACTCCCCACCTCCCCCTTTCATCCCTTTCACTTCGTAGACTGAAATGTGCTTGCGAGTCCCGCGAGGAACGCGATACATACACAGCCATATCCTGTCAACTACAAGCTTGCGGTTGTTGGGTTTTTTCAAAGTGTATTGCAGATAAATAAACGCTCAAATATACTAATTCAAATCGACACGTTTTTGGAAGGCCAAGTGGAAAAAACAACTACAAAACAGCAATCCCAGAGCATGATATTAGCCAACTTCATGAGCAAATATTCACCCAGAATGATGCATTTGTTTAGCGTAATATTTACGCGACACAGTTAAAAGTAAGGTGCATGAGGGTTTTATGACCCGGCTGGTAATATGGCCCACTTGTTATTGCAAGCGTAGTTGGCGTAGCAGGCGCAAGATGGACGTATGCAAGGGAACGTCGAGTTGGTAAATGACAACAGCAGAGACGCCTTGTCGTGCTGAGCCGCCATTGTTCGACAGTTCTCCGTCGCATAAATAAAGCTTATGTTTCACTCGTTAAGTTGCATTACAGTAATGTATCTAAAAACATATTAGTTGGAGTTATTTTTGTTAATGGTTTACAATTTAACGCAAAATCTAATTAAGGTATGGTTATTTCTGTAAATCTTACATACGAATCACTGTGAAGGATGTTTGTAGAAATTAACAGCGTTTTTAATATGGTCCACTCGGGCAATGTTACCTACGCGTGGGCCATATTACCTAGACTGTATAACAAGTTGCAGGTTTACAAAAGGAATCCTTGGAAACCCAATTGCCAAACGAATATTCTGTAAGGCAAAGTTATTAGAATTTTCTACGTAACATCTGAGATATTACAATATAATATTTGCAGTCTTACAAATAATTTGTTTGGTAATTGGTTATTTGTAAAATCCTCATGCAACAATAAGGCCGTCATTGCGTTGAATGCAAAAGGTCTTCCTGTTCGTGAAGCATGTCGCAGGTATGGTATACCCTGATGAACTATTCTCCGGTATCTTTGTGTTGAAAGTAACATGAAGGCAAAGTTAGGTTGTAAGCCAACACTTTTAGCAGAACAAGAACTATACTTGTGTATGTTTAGTTTATGCTTCAGCTGAATGTTTTCAGATACTGCTGTGATAATGGCACCGCCAACAAGTTTATTAAAGGACTCTGAAACTGCAAATAGAAAGTAGAGATATTGTATCCTGCACGCGCTGCAAAATTGATTAAGTTCATTGTAAATGATCACTTTATTGAACTGAAGAAAAAAAACCCTCTTTGACAATAATTTTATGAATTTTCCTAAGATTTCCAATGTGGATAAAAAATGTGTGCAAATAGCAACCTAATTAAGAACCTACCTACTATTTCTTTAAAAGGGGGCCAAACATGTCCATTATGATGCTATAGAGCTGGAAGAGAGCATCTCAATTGTAGCATGTTGTAATGTCACAATGCTCGTTTTCAAAGGCGCTAGAAAAACCGCACTTTGGAGTGAATCTGCCCACCGGAGCTGATATTCGGATGAATTTTATAGGTATCGTGACAGCTGACACATTCATGATATAACCACAGATAAATGGGCAAGGCATTTCTTAAACATCTTTAAAGCCTGCTGCAGCCATCAATAATTTCTTGGAAAGTGCACTGTGGTAGGCACAGTCTTAGATACGTTGATTTTCACGTTTACTTAGTGATCACAGTACAATGATCTTGATGGAATAGCTAGTTTCGTGTTATTTTCTTTGTACACGATCCCTAGATACTGAACAATTTCTCGCGTAATTTGTGTGAAGTATGGGCAATTCGGGTTAAAGTGAGCACTCAAAAAAACCTTGCGGAAGTTCTATTTTCAGCCAATTCGTATCTTTCCGCGCGTAACGGCTAACGATGGGAAATGTCTAACCTCTCTGGACATTGCACTTGATGTTTCCGCATGTATGATGAATTACGGAGTCGCTATGAACAAATACTGTTCGATAAAAAAGTTTATTGATTATGTGAAATACAATTATGTCGATTTCGGTTGATTTTGGTTTAGTATTGTTGTATTTAAATAGAAAAATACTCGGAACTAAATCGCGTGATTTCGCTGCCAACCATACAAGCTGTAAGGCAACTATAGTTGATGTTGAATTATATGCAGAAACGGCTAGTCATATTTTTCACAGGTAATTTTTTTAGTGCTGTAGAAGAATATACTGTATCATACACGCAGATCTTATTAGTGTACGTTACTCCCCGCAGCTTTTCAAGTCTTAGTGGGGTTTTCCCTGTCATGGCTGTCATTTTGTGACCTTATATGTCACATTTCACTTACTACCACCGTGTTCGATGAAATCTTGTCTGCTTCGCATTTAACAGTGCCCCTTACTCTTCTTCTGCCTAATTTAATTCGAAGTCAGTGTAATTATACGAGTTTTGGTATCAATGTGCATGCGCAGCGTTGCGAACTTTAAAAATTAAAGAAAAAAAAATTAAATGTTTTTGAAACTAAGAATTATAGTTTTCATGTCAGCTTTCGTTGACGCTATTGTTTTCACAGCTGTAAAATTGGGTGTGAGGTCAGATATATGGTTTTGAGGTCCTTAAATAGTACGTAACAATTGAATTGAAGAAGGAATTAAAGTAGTCATAGACTGCAGTGAAGATCTACCCCAGAATGTGTGTGGAATGATTTCGCAAAACCATGGCGAACCAAAGTTAGGATTGCTGGACTACGAATAGAACCTGGGTCCTTCAGGATTAGTTTAGAGCGACGACACCATTACTGATGCCATGGTATTTTCTTCAAGTTAACAATTTACCGTCGCATCCAGCGAAGCAAGTACTAACAGACCAGTTTCGTGAAAATGTGGCTTGGTTGGGTCTTCTTCCTAGAATCTGACAAGAAACTATGCTTTAAAAATTCATCCTCTGCAATCAATAAATCAGTGGTCCGTGCGTCTCACGCAGTAAACTTTGAATTCGAACACTTTGGCGCTGCATCAGTGATTGTGATTTTGTTATCGGAATGCTCCTCGTTACACATTACGTTAACAAGCAGGTATCAACAGGTTGAATCAGCGAAATTGGCCGAGGGTCAGTAAATGGGGCTGTAAAATTACCGGTAACGTAGAAGTAGTCACCAGAAATCAGAAGTGTTTAGTTACTGAAATAGCAGTTACAAATCTGTTAATGTCTTATGATTTTGTTCGGTCGATCTTAAATTTTTATTAAGGTTGAAGGTTTAAAACACTATTTATTAACAAAATTTTTGCGTATGCCCGTTGTACTTACACATGATGAAATATTCTACACCATAATTTAAGTACATTTATACCGAAGTTTCCAACTTAAAAAGTATGAAATTGTTTCAGCAAAGTTACGTCCTAACAATTCCTGGATCAAAAGTAACATGATCACGGTCAACAAATTACCGCGAACGAAAGAAGGCCTTTTTTTTTTTGACGTGTCACAGATTAAGGGGAGGTAACGCAAATTCAATGTTTGGAGTACGTGTAGACGATTCCACCTTAAGAGTTATTTGCACCTTGGTAATTTTTTTCGTTTGAGGCACGTCAACGGGGAAGGCGGTAAATCGACTCGAATGCGTGTGTTAAACACCGCTTCGTCTCTAAGCGCAGAGTACTAAACTAGCCTGCAGTGTTTTCGTAGATAGTGTTTTTCAATGTGAATATGCAGTGGAAAGTGTGTGTTAAAGTCAAACGCAGATCTCTATAATTGTGTTTTCTGATTGCGGCTGGTATTCTTTCCTTTTGAGAAGCTGGTAATCACGTTTTTAATAAGCGGACAGTATTTTTAAACAATACAGACATAGTTTGAAGTGTGTTTTCCTTTCGTAGATAAACGTGTTGGAAACGCTTTTGTTATACATGAGAAAAATACTTTTCGCGCCATGCTACGTCGCAGCTCATGCTCCAACTAATACTTAAATAAGCCATTTAACTGAGTTTATCGGAACTGTATTTTTGTACAGTAACCTAAAGATTCCCTCAAAACGCATGTGCGAAATATTAGGAGGAGTATTATTATTAATATAATATTAGCCAAGGGCAAAGTTTCGTCGTCATATATTACTGGTAAAAACAAATAAAACCGAAACTAACCCAGCTAATTAGGCAAACCAGAACTGTCAATTTCAGAAGTACTCTGCAGATTGAAATCAAACTTGGCAAAAGTTGTCTGCCTTGCAGAGCGGTCTGAGACCTGTCTGAACCTGACTTACAGCGGCTTGAAGAACGTGATGTTGGGTTGTACACTCGTGGTTTAGACCACGCTCTGTCGTTTTACTGTGATTTTGAAAATACTATTTTAAAGGAACACAATTTTCATTTCGAAGAATCCCTACATAATTGTAACATTTTTTTAAAATTCGTACCTAATGTTTGATAACATAAAACTTCATATAGTATTTTTCAGACTAGCGCCCAAATCGTCACCAATATTGATATCAAAGTAAGCCAAAAATCAAGCAGTTTATTTGCGAACGAAATGTACATAATTTTACAAAACGCCTAAACAGATAACTGCATCGTGTGACTGCTCTTAGTCTTATTTTTTTTCAAAGAATTCCGTTAAAAATCGGCTTAGCATAGTCTTAAATAGTACCTAGCTTTCTGTTTGTAATTGCATGTGCTATTTACGATCAATAGCTCATCATTAGAGGCCCGGATATTTCGCGGGTTCAACGCCCAGCCGGCTAGACTCCACAGTCCTGTGTACACACTGTCCTCAGCAATATTTGTTCATTGGCTGCTGCTCCAGTGAGTGAGCATTTGAACATTTGACGATGTAGCGCAGGAGTCCGTGAGCGTTTTTACGCATGTCCGCCATTGGCTCGGAGTCCGCAAGGTCACGTT
>PNEQ01036988.1:0-42626 GCA_003012365.1 Medauroidea extradentata
TCTTCAATAAATTGCTCTATTCAATCGAGATGTGGTGCCTATGTTTTAATGACGAACCTACGAGAATCTACATTGTGGTAAGAAAAGGTATCTCATGCAAATAGAAATTATCTTACAAATTAATCCTTTCGCAACTCACCTTAGTCACCTACATACAGAAAGTCACCCAGACATCATCATCAATAATAATATGTTAGAGCCTTAAGATGGATTTTTCCAATTTTGGTGTGTGATATACTTGTCACAAATTTTATTTTGTGGGTAGATTTCATTTCTAAATCTGAAATTCTCATTGGTGTACAAGCTAAATGCAGCATGTATAAATTCAACCAGTGCCATAACTTCATTTAGTAATTTAGAGTCTCAGAGCAGCGATGCTGTTGAAATAACAGAAATAAAGGAAAACAAAAGACCTCTATATTTAAAACATATTGAAAATTAGAAACAATTAGCAATTCAAAATTTTGTGTACAGAATTTTTTGATGTTTTAACAAATAAATTAGGTCGTACACATTTAATTTAATACATAATCAAACTTTTAGATCCCTAGCCAGTGAAATCTCATAATTTATGATTCAGCTCCTCCAAATATGAAAATAAACAAACAGGTCATTGAACCATTAAAGTCATTGTTTTTACTTTCCGTGTACCAAAAGGTAATGATCAACATCTTGTAGTGGGATTGTTAAAGTAAAGGAAATAAAAATATGACGCGAGCGGGGATCGCGGTGAGGATAAAATTGACTGACAATTCTCTGGTGAAGAGAGTATTAGAATTTATCCTGCACTGCAATGGTGTGCGAGGACAGGTTGCCCGGTACCGCCAGCTCGTCTGGTGTAAACGTCAAGCTACTCGGTCAGCTAGGTCATGCGGCCGATGGCCACAGCATTAAAAATTCCCTCCCTCTCGACGTTGTGTTTCGCAGGGGACTCTTTAGGTGTTTCCCACGCCTCGATGCACACAACAAATGCACTCGCCAGGTATATAGGGCACAATGGATACCCACACTGAGAATACACAATACACAAAATAAGATCTGCAGGCTTTGAGGACCCCGGAACCTTAAGGCCGTGAAGCGGTAAGCCAATTAAGACCAAGTTACTTATGGGTCTGAAACTTTATTGGAATATCTCCGTAATCCAAACAGTATACACTCAACAGGTGTCACTGTTAATTCTACCCAGCATGTGTTACTGCCCAGGAGTGGGCCACAATGCAACCGGTAAGGTTCATGTGTTTCAACTGTAAACAATTCACCAACCCCATACAACAGACGAGCGCATCCAACATATTGCCCACCATAACATCACACACAAGTTCCTTCGGACGCACACAACCAAACCACTTGTGGGGTGGAATTCAGTTCCCAGGCCACAATTCTGCTAGCCAACCGCACGCCGTTCAGACCAACGGGTGGAGACAAGATTCCCATAGTCATGTTTCAACCTCAACTCAAAGTCCCCAGCCAGTTCCAGAACTTACCGACGTTTTCGGAGTGCAGCAGAGAGGACTCCAAGGCATTCCTTGAGGACTGCACTACATGGCTCCAGAGATACGGTGTGACTCATATCGACTAGCCTGGCGCCGTTGGTAAGCAGCTGCGAGGTGAGGCGATGGACTGGTAGAATGCGAGGCGCTGTTTGTCCAAAAGTTCACAGTGCACTAAGCGAGTTCTTATTCCACCCTATGACAACAACTGGTGGGGTTCATCGAAGGCCAGAGCAAGCAGGAGGACCTGCAGACATACATAGGCAGAAAGGTCGCAAGTCGATATCACCCCAACCTCGCGCAAGAGGACATACTCGAGTGCATCCAGCACGTTGCTACAATGTGCTCTGTTGTGCCAGGAATGTGCCTAATAGGTGTCTGCAACATGCCAATGTCTCTTGCAGGCAACGTCACATTGCAATGTTGTCTGCACATTGCCAGCGCTTCGAAAGCACATGACTAGCACATTGTTATAACTTGAACATCCTTATTTCTAAACTTCTAGATTCATTTTTTTATCTTCCGTACTTCTTTGCGCAAAGTGCCAATATTTACAATATCACAATGTCAGAATGATGATGAAATGTGAAAACAAAAAATTACCATTGTTTGTATTGATATTAATCAGTTGGATGCATTATCACTGGTATGAGAAGTATTACACTATTAATGGTACTTAAATAAAATTAAATGATGGGACCTTGCAGCACGTAGCCTGCACGTGCCAGAAATGTTATATGGGCAACATTGCAGATTGGACCTTGCAGCACGTAGCCTGCACGTGCCAGAAATGTTACATGGGCAATGTTGCAGATTAGACCTTGCAGCATGTTGCCTGCACATGCCAGAAAGGTTACATGGGCAGCATTGCAGATTGGACCTTGCACAGCATGTTTCATGCACGTGCCAGAAACGTTACATGGGCAACGATGCAGATTGGACCTTGCAGCATGTTGCCTGCTCGTGCCAGAAATGTTATGTGGGCAATGTTGCAGATTGGACCTTGCAGCACGTTGCCTGCACATGCCAGAAATGTTACATGGGCAACGTTGCATGTTGGACCTTGCACAGCATAGCATGTTGCCTGCACGTGCCAGAAATGTTACATGGGCAACAATACAGATTGGACCTTGCAGCACATTGCCTGCATGTGCCAGAAATGTTACAGTTGTAACTTTCCCCACCATATCAGTTAGTCTCATTTCTGACCAACAGATGCCATACATGTAAAATGGTAATTGTTTTATATTCACATGTACAAATAATCCGACAATTATGTGTTTTACATGAGCTATTGTGGTATCCCGTTAACTCTATTTTAAAAATCTTAAAAATTGAGAAACAACATTTAACATTGTAAAACTATTCAGTATTCACTTAATCATGATAGGGGTGGTACACACTGCTATTGTGGGGCCAGGGTTGACGCACGTGGCACTGTCGCACGATTGTGGGTTGGTGTTCTGACCCCTTCCTACTTGCGGTTCGCATCAGTGCTCACAAGTGAATGTGCTGTCTAGTATCGCTTGCCATTCTTGTATGCGTGTGCAGGCTATGTGCATTCTGTGCCCACAGTGGTTTCAGCTGACCGCCTCTGACATCGTGCCTGCACACGTTGTCTTTGCACAGCGCCAAGCCCCGGTGTTGTTGACGGGGGTTGGCAGGGCTGGGCATGTGATGGAGCTCGGTGTGCACCTGCACAGGGCGAGTAATGGATCATACTGTACAGCTGGGTCGGTTGGTTGTGGTCGGAAACACAGTGGACAAATGCGGCCCACGAACTTCCTGCAGGGGCTGAAAGCCATGCTGAATGTTTGTTTGTTGACTCGGGTGATTCGGTTGACTCGGTTGACTCAGTGTGGATGTACAGAGCGATCTTGATGTGGTCGTCGCAGTTGACACAGCTCCCATACTATTGCGTTGCTGTGGATTTGGTCGGCGCGTCGTTGTCTTGCTTGTCTGGGTGGTCGCCTCTCCCGTACGTTGGAATGCGGCGGGAGGGAGTGGAGCGCAGCCGATGCAGTATTTGTCCTCCTAGTGGCATTGCCAAGTCATGCACGGCATTGGCTGTTGTCTCGCGGCTTGCTACTTCGCGAGCCAAGTTTGCGAACGTCCCGTAGTTTCCACATGGTAAATGCGTGATTTGATAATGTCACTGAGCCACACACGTTGAGCAAGCCATTTTGACACTGCCAATACGGGTGTGAGGAGGGGGCAGCACGTTGGGGGACCCAGTACCAATACTGGTATATTTCCCGACACGTGGTTGTTCGTGACTAACTTTACTACGTGATCTAGAGACGTGCTCCCTAAAGATGAGTGAAAGGGCGACAGTCACTTAATACTATTATGTTGCTCGGGCGGACACAGGACTCTTGGTGCTCTCAGAGTCTTGGTCGACGACCGCGTGGCTGCCTCCTAACACAAAGGCCGATATGGGGCAGCTCGTGAGTTATGATGGGAAGGTTTGTAGGCCCCATCCATGCCTAGATGCACAAACGAATAGACACTTTAAGAAACACAGTACAAAACACTTAAAATACAACATATGCTTGTGTTGCTACAAAGAAGGCTGGGCTCCTGAACCTTACATGAAGCGAAACGATACACTTGTGATCTGGTGAGACACGTATTTACACTGAAAACACTATACACGAACGGATGTGTTGAAGAGTTTGACCTTCTGCTTGCTGTATTACATTATATTTCACATCTCTCATTCCATACAAGCGACCACGGCCCAGCTGCCACTCAGCCTGCAACTCGCTCGCCATACCACTAGCACCTTGTGAAACAAGCCACAGAAAATACTGTACATGCTTGAAGCCATGTTTCCCACAGTGCCCGTATCCTGCCATCCACGCGTCCTCAGAGCATTTGAAGCATGCAAATCTGCAGCTTTCGCCTGCCTGCAGATATAAAATTGTCACTTTTGCACTATATTTTCTACTGCTTCACGCCGTGTCCGACTGCTTTCTGGGCCCTCGTTGGCCATTTTGAAGACCCCTGTGCTATTTAGTGGTTGTGTCCTTAAGTAATCGGCATCCCTGCACTACTTATATAGCCAGTTATGTTCCGCACTCTACCGCCTCTACTTGAAGAAACATTACATACCTTCGCAACGCTCCTCTGTTTCGGGAGGATTTATTATACAGGACTTAGTTCCCATGCTTTTTTTTTAATTGTATGTCATGTAGTGTTAGTATTATCTTTGAGTGTGTAAGTGATTTATTTTTGAGGCATTTGTTTATTTACTTTTCTACATGGGTACTTAGGGTGGAATTCTCAAAACATTTAAATTGCGACCCGCGAATCAACCCACAAGCTCCATTCGCTCAAGTGTTGCTTGACAGAGTAACAGCCCTCAAACAACATTCAAAAAATTATGCTGATTCTTGAACGAAACCTAGGTTGAGAGGGTTTCGAATGTGAAATCATGCGTCGTATTTATTTTGAAATATCCTGTAAAACATAATTAACTGATACAAAGAAAGTTAATAATATGGACATTATGGAGATGATTTGTTGAAAACAATGTGAGTAGCTGAAATATTAAAAGTGCACTGTATAAAACTGCTACAATTTAAATTTATAAATAATGTATAACTTTAGTGCAGACAGTAAAATAACATGTACATTTTTAAGATTAACATTATGTGTTTTCTTTAAATGAAAAAGGATAACACAATCTATATGTTAGACACAGAACTAACCTAAATATACTGATACTTTACACATTGCCAATTTGTTCCAAGGTAAATTTACTTTTTATACCTTGTCTTATTTGCGCCACTGGAGAACTATGCTCGTTTAATCGTTCCCCGAATACATAAATCCTGTCTCAAAATGCCGCTCGTGCGCGATCATTGAAATTGTTGAAGAAAATTATACACCATTTTGCCAAGTTACGAACAAGTTCAGAATAGGTAATGTTTGCAAAGAGGATAGGATAGGTCGATGCCTCTCGTAACTTTGCGAGTCCATGCAAAAGTATTCAAGAAGCAAACGACTCGCAAATTGCGTTCAAGAATCCTGTTTTATGCCGGGAAAGATGCACACTGGATGCATCACGTACTCTCCGCGCAAATTGACTATGAATACCAGCCTTTAATATGTTTGTCGTCTAGTCTACCCTCCGAGGTAAGTCCCCCTACTGTGTACGGATGTTACGCTGTTTGTTTCGTTCGCTACATGCGACAATTAACTCTATTATTTCCTGTTGAGGCTATAATTAATCACAATGTGTTGTTGAACTAGGGCCCGCAGCAGTCCCCAAAGCTCGTTCCTCAGAACCAATCCTGGGTCTACTTCCAACTTTCTCATGATAACTACTGATGGAAATAGCTATATTGTAAATACAAGGCCGGTGTACTGAATAGGCCGAAAAGTGGTTCATAAAGGTTACTTACTACAGTCGTCAACAGTTGAGAAACAATACTGCTATTTGCAATCTGCTTTACTGGATTACTAATCCTGAAATACAAATACAAACACCTTTGTAACATTCATACCCTAAATACCATTTCCCTCATATATTGGTAGTATACGAACTGATGCATTTGTCCTTTTCCCTGCATAGTGTGTGTGTGAACCCGTCCTTAAACCTGTCTTCTTTCTTCGCACGTGCTACCGATGGCTTTGTCCAGTCTCCCAGAATTTTAACCTGTTGACATTCAAAAAGGCAAGAGTAATCCGTTCTCTAAATGTTCGACAATTTAGTTTCTGGATGATGGGGTCAGACACCCTTAATTTCGTGGGGTCGGAAAGAGTCTTAATTAGGCACGGTATTGTGACTGTGTCCCAATTTACTCGTTGACAACATAGTAAGGAAACAATGGGACAATCGCTATAAACAGTTCTTTCGCCATGGTGTCAACAACATTTACACTCTGCCCGAACAGTCTCAAACAAACCATAGTCAAAAAATATTTCAATACATACAATTTGCTTGTCTTGAAATGAATCATTGGCCTCGTAATGCAGCTGATCACTGGTGGGGTTCTGGGGAAACATTTCGATGATGTCCCTTAGCAGCAACTCCTGGAGATTCCTTGTTGTGGGCGCACAATTCTTGACCGCATCAGAGGAAGGATTCCTATACACATACACAGCGCCTCGCCGATTCACGAATACTCCATTTATGTCGTCTGCAAACAGTAAATCCACTCGCGAAGTAACATTCACTAATTTAATGCACGACTCGCGTACAGCAATGCCGACAAACACATGTCGGTAAACGTCGGCTGACTCCCCAAGTGGTCGCCACCAGGGCTCAAGTCGTTCTCTCTGCCACCAACAACTAAAAACTGACTGATTTCCACCCCTCTGGCTCGACGGCCTTCAAACACGATAAACACTGCCTCACTCTCATTGGCCAGTGCTCTCAACAACACAAAAAAATTAGACACATGGTCCAACTACAATAGCTTTTTCCAGCTTAAAGTTCCACATGTTAAACACACCTTATATTCTTTATTTCCACTATAACCATGTTTGACCCCTAAGGATTGCTGACCCATACGTCCGGTTAAAATCTGGGACTCCTCGTCCTTCAGGAACATAACAAAACATCCAAGTTTCAATTTTCTAGCCTGAGAAAGGCTACCTTGCTCGGACCCTAGTCCAGCTCAGTTGACACGTCCTCGGATTTTGACAGCACTTCTTGCTCACATCACATAGTACAGGCCTCCTGTAGACTCGGTACAAACAACAGGAGTCCAGATGCGTCATACAAAAACCAAAGTAGAACATCAACTAAACAGGGCAGCGCTCTGTGCTTTACACCATACACTTAGGGCATAAATACCCACACATGCGTTTAAAACAAATAAATCACACAAAAGTTCTTTCGCCAAAGTTCCATCTGCTTTCAAAAATGAGTCTTTCAAGTTGCCAACACACTGACTTAATAAACAAACCACAGAATTGTGTGCGTTCACTCACGAAAAAGCAAAACAGACCCATATCTCTCCAACACTTTGTTTTACCTATGTACAAGATATTATATAGTTATAGTAGTCCACTTCACATACATAATAGCACCATAAAATTATATACTAATACAAAATAGTGACACCAGAATGTCACAACCACCACCCCAAAACAGAGTGTTCAGCGGAGTAAAAAGAAGACAATATTGCCTAAGGCTCCTTCTCAATGAATAAATTTTATTTGGCTTAGGTGAGTCTTCTTACTCCGCATCTCATTTTCACAGTCAATCAAACTAGCCATTACTGGTGTAAGGAATCTCTCAATATAAAATGGCCCTTCATAGGCTGGAGCTAATTTTGAGGTAACATAATCAACCTTTTTGCTTATATTAACCTTCCGAAGAAGTACAACATATCCAACCTTATACAAATTTTCCTTACGCCCATGGTTATACCTGATAGCTGCTTTAGCTTTAGCCTTAATCAACCTTTCGTGCACTCCTTTCCAAATCTCCTCTAGCTTACGCTCATTAGATGTGTCTACAACTTCCCTATCAATAGCCCACAAGCTTAGCAATGGATGGTGCATTTCCTTTCCTAACAAAGCTAAGCTGGGCGATACCCCTGTGGATGAATGAGGCACAGAATTTAGAGCCACGTTTATAATACTTAACAACTCAGCCCATTTTCTTTGATTCTCCTTATGAAAGATTGTTAAGCTAACCTTTACAGATTTATTTATTCTTTCCACAAGATTAGGACATGGATAATATGGGCTCGTAAAAACCCTTATAATACTCCATTCGAAACTCATATTCTTTAAAGTTTTCGAGTCAAAATATAGAGCATTGTCTGATACTAAGACCTGCAGTGCTCCGAAAATTTTCCATACCTTTTCTTCGAGACCAGAACGTATGGTATAAGCCTTCATGTCTCGTAACGGAAAAATTAAGACAAACATTGTGAATGCCTCCACCAGAATCAACAAGCAATACTTTCCTTTGGAGGAACGGGGCAAAGGTCCAAACACATCCATAAACATCTATTCCCAAGGTCGTTTGGGTGTTTCTACAGAATAAAACCCTGTCTTAGTATTTAATGGCTGCTTCGCTAACTGGAATTCCTTACATTCAGAAACAAACTTAACCACGTCCCCCTTAAGATTTGGCCAGTAGAAGTCTTGTTTAATTTTCAGCTCCGTTTTCTCATGCCCCATATGCCCTCCTATAGGCGTATCATGAAAATAATGCAACAACATTTGCCTAACAGCACTTGGTACAATAACTCTTTTCTTTCCTTTCTTATCTATAAAATACAGTATACCTTTACTTATTTTGTATTGCTCGGTTTCCCCATTCCTAACCTGCTCAAAAATCTCCTTGCACTGTTCATCCTCTCCTTGCCATTTTCTGATATCAGAGAAACATTCCGGAATCAATTGTAGAACACTACACAGTTCCTTATCCTTTCCAGTTTGATCATCCTCTTTAACTAATATATAGTCCTCTTCATCGAACATTCTAGACAGACAATCGGCTAACCATTTTCTTTCCCATTCACATGTTGAATTTTGAATTTAAAGCGAGTTAATCTCATTATCCATCTACCTATTTTTCCTAACTGTTTTGGATGTGAGAACAACCATGTCAATGCCTGGTTGTCTGTAAAAAGTGAGAATTCACTATTTTCAAGATACATCTCAAATTTTTCAACTGCATACACACAAGCTAAGGTTTTCTTCTTGTCAGCACTATACCTACGCTCTGCCTCAGTCAGAGTACGACTAGCGTACTCTATATGTATACAACCACCATCATGATCTTGCATGAGAACATACCCTAGTGCAATACTAGAAGCATCCATTTGTACTATAAACCTTTTATCAAAATCGGCTAAAGATAATACTGGAGCATGAGAGATACTATTCTTTAATTTCTGAAAAGCTGTCTGTTGTTCAATGCCCCATTTAAACTCTACCCCCTTTTTCTTTAAAAGGTTTAGTGGTGCATATATTTCCGCCTAATTCTCTTTAAATTTGGAAAAATAACCCAACATTCCTAAAAATCTTAAGACTCCTTTAAGTCTCTTAGGGTTAGGGAAATTAACAACAGGACTAATTTTCTTGGGGTCCATCAAAAGATTTCTTTTAGAAACTATAAATCCAATAAACCTAATCTCTTGACTAGCCACTGTGACTTTTTCAGGATTTATAGTAAATCCAGCCTTTTTCATCTTTATCAACACATTCTCTATATCCTGTAAATGCTGTTCACATGTATCTGAGAATATACAGATGTCGTCTAGGAAGGTAACCACATTCTTAAACTGTTCCTCATCTAGAACGGATCCTAAAATACTAGAAAGGCTTTGTCCACCTAAATTTACCCCAAATGGTATTCTAGTCCATTCAAATTAACCCCATAGTGTGACAAAAGCAGTATATTTTTGACTATCCTCATCCAACATACACTGATGAAACGCTAAGTTTAGATCTAGAACAGTATAGTATTTGGCCTTTCCTAAATACTGTAATAGTACATCTACATTCAGCATAGGGAATATGTCCAATTTAACACGGCTGTTCAAAACGTGATAGCCGACTACTAGCCGATATTGCCCCGCTTCCTTTTTCTTTACAAGTAAAGCTGGAGAAGCATACTCTGGTTTGCTGGGACTAATGATATTTTCCTGTTTCGAATTTATTATAATATTCCTAAAAGCCGCTAACTTGGGAGGCGAACATTGATAAGGTGAAAAATGAAATGGTTCTTGGTTGTTCACCTTTATCTGATAGGGGAATAACTCACATTTCCCCATCTTATGGAATATAACATCCCTTTATTTCTAATGTAATCCCAATATCTGTTTCTCTTGCTCTTTTGTTAAAAGGTGCTGACTTCCCTTAACTCCTAGACAATAATGCCCTTTTCCTTTTCCTAACACATTTGTTTTAACATTTCCTCCTCCTTGGAATCTAAATTCTATCTCCTTATCTTTACAGTTAATCACAGCTCTATTCTTCTCTAAAAAGTTTAATCCTAGAATTAAATCATGTGCTAGGTTCAAAATTACCCAAAATTCCCTCGTCTACTAGTAGTGATCCACTTTAAAGTGAAGTCTAGCCCTACTTTTCACCAGAAATGATTTCCCATCGGCTACCTCGAGAGTAATTTCAGAATTAGTGTTTATGTTATTCTGTAAGTCAGGATTTTCTTTAACCAACCTACTAAATAAATCTTGACTAAGGAAGCAAGAACTTGCCCCAGTGTCTAACAATCCTTTAAATATCCGTTTTCCTATTTCCACAGTTATGATTAAACAGCTTTTATTTTGTTCCCTACTTTTCATTACTGCTGCTGTCTCTTTACCAATTACTTTCTTTCCTTTCTTTTCTCTAAACCAACACTTATCAGCTCCATGCCCCTTTCTCTTACAGATTTGACAGTCAATAGGCATATTTGCTTTATTTTTACAATTTAGAGCTAAATGCTCAATCATCCTGCATCTATAGCAAGAACAGGTTTCCTTTTCTTTTCCCTTATTAGAAAATTCCTTGTGTTGAACATATTTTCCCTTTTTATCAGCGTTGGTTGACTGATTTACATTATTTTAACTACCTCGCTCCTTCAATCCTCTTTGCATAGAGTACATGGTATTGTCAAATTCGATCGCCCCTCAACCAAACAGTGGTCCTCTAGAGAATCTGAAATGAATGCACACTGTTGCCTAACCTCAGCGCACATATACACTTTGAGGATTTATATTAATTCACCTAGCTGAAAATCATAGCATAATGCCTTCGCATAATTCTGTATTCCTTGCAGATATTGCAAAGTTGACTCTCCTACCATTTGATATCGTTTTATATTATCCCTCACTAAGTCTTCAAACATAAGCTTAGGACATAAGGTCTTCCATAACCTTAATTTTAATTTCACCCAATTTTCTCCTATTGCAAAACCCTGCAACAAAATATCACAAGTTAACCCTCTAACTTTAGAAACAATAGCTTGGGCAAATTTTTTTTATCACCAATTAAATGCATTTCATGAATTTTATCTATCTTCATGATAAACTTTAACATTTGTTTACTATCTACTTCATCGAGATTTGACACCTCTTTTAAGGCTGATAATAAACTTTTAATTCCACCAGAATTGGAACATGATGTTTCCTGAATTACTTCAACCCTATCTTCCTTTTCTGCCCCATCTTTATTTTTCCTGATGACAGCGACTAATTTTTTTCTCAAAGCTTCTATGTCATCAGCATCACCTACTTCAACTCCTGTAGCTTCCAGATTAACCTTGAGCCTGGGAATTGACAGTTTAAAAATCCATGAAGTGGCCATTATGAAAAATGTTACTATCAATACTATCACAATTTTATCAACTTTGCCCAATTTTGCACATAATTTCCCACAATGATGTGTATGGTGACCAACAAACATGATGACACCCACTTCTCTATACCACTAACTCCTAACAGCTTAACCAACAGACTTGCAATTAGCAGTGGCACAGATTTTAAGGGCTATACTTAATCACAATGTGTTTTTGAACTAGGGCCCGCAGCAGTCCCCAAAACTCGTTCCTCAGAACCAACCATGGGTCTTCTTCCAACCCCCATAACACATTGGCCTCATGATAACTACTGATGGAAATAGCTATATTGTAAATGCAAGGCCGGTGTACTGAACAGGCCGAAAAGTGGTTCATAAAGGTTATTTACTACAGTCGTCAACAGATGAGAAACAATTCTGCTATTTGCGATCTGCTTTACTGGAATACTAATCCTGAAATACAAATACAAATACCCTTGTACATTCATGCCCTAAATACCATTTCCCTCATATATTGGTGGTATACGACCTGATGCATTTGTCCTTTTTCCTGCATAGATTGTGGGTGAGCCTGTCCATAAACCTGTCTTCTTTCTTCGCACGTGCTACCAATGTCTTCCTTCAGTCTCCCAGAATTTTAACCTGTTGACATTCAAAAAGGCAAGAGTAATCCGTTCTCTAAATGTTCGACAATTTAGTTTCTGGATGATGGGGTCAGACACCCTTAATTTCGTGGGGTCGAAAAGAGTCTTAATTAGGCACGATATTGTGACTGTGTCCCAATTTACTCGTTGACAACATAGTAAGGAAACAATGGGACAATCGCTATAAACAGTTCTTTAGCCATGGTGTCAATAACATTTACACTCTGCCCGAACAGTCTCAGACAAACAATAGTCAAAAAATATTCCAATACATACAATTTGCTTTTCTTGAAATGAATCATTGGCCTCGTAATGCAGCTGATCACTAGTGGGCTTCTGGGGAAACCTCGCGATGATGTCCCTTAGCAGCACCTCCTGGAGATTCCTTGTTGTGGGCGCACCCTTCATGACCACATCAGAGGAAGGATTCCCATACACATACACAGTGCCTCGCTGATTCACGAATACTCCATTTATGTCGTCTGCAAACAGTAAATCCACTCGCGAAGTAACATTCACTAATTTAATGCACGACTCGCGTACAGCAATGCCGACAAACACATGTCGGTACACGTCGGCTGACTCCCTAAGTGGTCGCCACCAGGGCTCAAGTCGTTCTCTCTGCCACCAACAACTAAAAACTGACTGATTTCCATCCCTCTGGCTCGACGGCCTTCAAGTACGATAAACACTGCCTCACTCTCATTGGCCAGTGCTCTCAACAACCAAAAAAAAAAATTAGACACAAGGTCCAACTACAATAGCTTTTTCCAGCTTAAAGTTCCACATGTTAAACACGCCTTATAGTCTTTATTTCCACTATAACCATGTTTGACCCCTAAGGATTGCTGACCCATACGTCCGGTTAAAAACTGGGTCTTCTCATCCTTCAGGAACATAACAAAACATCCATGTTTCAATTTTCTAGCCTGGGAAAGGCTACCTTGCTCGGACCATAGTAGTCCACTTCACATACCATAATAGCACCATAAACTTATATACTAATACAAAATAGTGACACCAGAATGTCACAACCACCACCCCAAACCGGAGTGTTCAGCGGAGTAAAAAGAAGACAATATTGCCTAAGGCTCCTTCTCAATGAATAATTTTATTTGGCTTAGGTGAGTCTTCTTACTCCGCATCTCATTTTCACAGTCAATCAAACTAGCCGTCACTGGTGTAAGGAATCTCTCAATATAAAATGGCCCTTCATAGGCTGGAGCTAATTTTGAGGTAAGATAATCAACCTTTTTGCTTATATTAACCTTCCGAAGAAGAACAACATATCCAACCTTATACAAATTTTCCTTACGCCCATGGTTATACCTTATAGCTGCTTTAGTTTTAGCCTTAATCAACCTTTCGTGCACCCCTTACCAAATCTCCTCTAGCTTACTCTCATTAGATGTGTCTACAACTTCCCTATCAATAGCCCACATGCTTAGCAATGGATGGTGCATTTCCCTTCCTAACAAAGCTAAGCTGGGCGATACCCATGTGGATGAATGAGGCACAGAATTTAGAGCCATGTTTATAAAACTTAACAACTCAGCCCATTTGCTTTGATTCTCCTTATGAAAGATTGTTAAGCTAACCTTTACAGATTTATTTATTCTTTCCACAAGGTTAGGACATGGATAATACGGGCTCGTAAAAACCCTTTTAATACTCCATTCGAAACTCATATTCTATAAAGTTTTCGAGTCAAAATATAGAGCATTGTCTGATACTAAGACCTGCAGTGCTCCGAAAATTTTCCATACCTTTTCTTCGAGACCAGAACGTATGAAATAAGCCTTCATGTCTCGTAACGGAAAAATTAAGACAAACATTGTGAATGCCTCCACCAGAATCAACAAGCAATAATTTCCTTTGGAGGAACGGGGCAAAGGTCCAAACACATCCATAATCATCTATTCCCAAGGTCGTTTGGGTGTTTCTACAGAATAAAACCCTGTCTTAGTATTTAATGGCTGCGTCGCTAACTGGAATTCCTTACATTCAGAAACAAACTTAACCACGTCCCCCTTAAGATTTGGCCAGTAGAAGTCTTGTTTAACTTTCAGCTCCGTTTTCTCACACCCCATATGCCCTCCTATAGGCGTATCATGAAAATAATGCAACAACATTTGCCTAACAGCACTTGGTACCATAACTCTTTTCTTTCCTTTCTTATCTATAAAATACAGTATTCCTTTACTAATTTTGTATTGCTCGGTTTCCCCATTCCTAACCTGCTCAAAAATCTCCTTGCACAGTTCATCCTCTCCTTGCCATTTTCTGATATCAGAGAAACATTCCGGAATCAATTGTAGAACACTACACAGTTCCTTATCCTTTCCAGTTTGATCGTCCTCTTTAACTAATATATAGTCCTCTTCATCGAACATTCTAGACAGACAATCGGTTATACAATTTTCTTTCCCTTTCACATGTTGAATTTTGAATTTAAAGAGAGTTAATCTCAATATCCATCTACCTATTTTTCCTAACTGTTTTGGATGTGAGAACAACCATGTCAATGCCTGGTTGTCTGTAAAAAGTTTGAATTCACCAATTTCAAGATACATCTCAAATTTTTCAACTGCATACAAACAAGCTAAGGTTTTCTTCTTGTCAGCACTATACCTACGCTCTGCCTCAGTCAGAGTATGAGTAGCGTACGCTATAGGTTCACAGCACCATCATGCTCTTGCACGAGAACATACCCTAGTGCAATACTAGAAGCATCCGTTTGTACTATAAACGTTTTTATCAAAATCGGCTAAAGATAATACTGGAGCATGAGAGATACTATTCTTTAATTTCTGAAAAGCTGTCTGTTGTTCAATGCCCCATTTAAACTCTACCCCCTTTTTCTTTAAAAGGTTTAGTGGTGCATATATTTCCACATAATTCACTTTAAATTTGGAAAAATAACTCAACATTCCTAAAAATCTTAAGACTCATTTAAGTCTCTTACGATTAGGGAAATTATCAATAGGACTAATTTTCTTCGGGTCAATCAAAAAATTTCTTTTAGAAACTATAAATCCAATAAACCTAATCTCTTGACTAGCCACTGTGACTTTTTCAGGATTTATAGTAAATCCAGCCTTTTTCAACTTTATCAACACCTTCTCTATATCCTGTAAATGCTGTTCACATGTATCCGAGAATATACAGATGTCGTATAGGAAGGTAACCACATTCTTAAACTGTTCCTCATTTAGAACGGATCCTAAAATCCTAGAAAGGCTTTGTCCTCCTAAATTTACCCCAAATGGTATTCTAGTCCATTCTAATTGACCCCATAGTGTGACAAAAGCAGTATATTTTTGACTATCCTCATCTAACATACACTGATGAAATGCTGAGTTTAGATCTAGAACAGTATAGTATTTGGCCTTTCCTAAATACTGTAATAGTATATCTACATTAGGCATAGGGAATACGTCCAATTTAACACGGCTGTTCAAAACGCGATAGTCGACTACTAGCCGATATTGCCCCGCTTCCTTTTTCTTTACAAGGAAAGCTGGAGAAGCATACTCTGGTTTGCTGGGCCTAATGATATTTGCCTGTTGCAAATTTTTTATAATATTCCTAAAAGCCGCTAACTTGGGAGGCTAACATTGATAAGGTGAAAAATGAAATTGTTCTTGGTTGTTCACCTTTATCTGATAGGGGAATAACTCACATTTCCCCATCTTATGGAATATAACATCCCTTTATTTCTGTTGTAATCCCAATATCTATTTCTCTTGCTCTTTTGTTAAAAGGTGCTGGCCTCCCTTAACTCCTAGACAATAATGCCCTTTTCCTTTTCCTAACACATTTGTTTTAACATTTCCTCCTCCTTGGAATCTAAATTCTATCTCCTTATCTTTACAGTAAATCACTGCTCTACTCTCCTCTAAAAAGTTTAATCCTAGAATTAAATCATGTGCTAGGTTCGGGATTACCCAAAATTCCCTCGTCTATGAGTAGTGATCAACTTTAAAGTGAAGTCTAGCCCTCATTTTCACTAGAAATGATATCCCATCGGCTACCTCGAGAGTAATTTCAGAATTAGTGTTTATGTTATTTTGTAAGTCAGGATTCTCTTTAACCAACTTACTAAATAAATCTTGACTAAGGAAGCAAGAACTTGCCCCAGTATCTATCAATACTTCAAATATATGTTTTCCTATTTCTACAGTTATGATTAAACAGCTTTTATTTTGTTCCCTACTTTTCATTACTGTTGCTGTCTCTTTACCAATTTCTTTCTTTCCTTTCTTTTCTCTAAACCAACACTTATCGGCTCCATGCCCCTTTCTCTTACAGATTTGACAGTCAATAGGCTTATTTGCTTTATTTTTACAATTTAGAGCTAAATGCTCAATCATCCCGCATCTATAGCAAGAATGGGTTTCCTTTTCATTTCCCTTATTAGAAAATTCCTTGTGTTGAACATATTATCCCTTTTTATCAGCGTTGGTTGACTGATTTACATTATTATAACTACCTCGCTCTTTCAATCCTCTTTGCATAGAGTACATGGTATTGTCAAATTCGATCGCCCACTCAACCAAACAGTGGTCCTCTAGAGAATGTGAAATGAATGCACACTGTTTCCTAACCTCAGCGCACAACTACACTTTGGAATTTATATTAATTCACCTAGCTGAAAATCATAGCATAATGCCTTCGCATAATTCTGTATTCCTTGCAGATATTGCAAAGTTGACTCTCCTACCATTTGATATCGTTTTATATTATCCCTCACTAAGTCTTCAAACATAAGCTTAGGACATAAGGTCTTCCATAACCTTAATTTTAATTTCACCCAATTTTCTCCTATTGCAAAACCCTGCAACAAAATATCACAAGTTAACCCTCTAACTTTAGAAACAATAGCTTGGGCAAATTTTTTTATCACCAATTAAATGCATTTCATGAATTTTATCTATCTTCATGATAAACTTTAACATTTGTTTACTATCTACTTCATCGAGATTTGACACCTCTTTTAAGGCTGATAGTAAACTTTTAATTCCACCAGAATTGGAACATGATGTTTCCTGAATTACTTCAACCCTATCTTTCTTTTCTGCCCCATCTTTATTTTTCTTGATGACAGCGACTAATTTTTTTCTCAAAGCTTCTATGTCATCAGCATCACCTACTTCAACTCCTGTAGCTTCCAGATTAACCTTGAGCCTGGGAATTGACAGTTTAAAAATCCATGAAGTGGCCATTATGAAAAATGTTACTATCAATACTATCACAATTTTATCAACTTTGCCCAATTTTGCACATAATTTCCCACAATGATGTGTATGGTGACCAACAAACATGATGACACCCACTTCTCTATACCACTAACTCCTAACAGCTTAACCAACAGACTTGCAATTAGCAGTGGCACAGATTTTAAGGGCTATACTTAATCACAATGTGTTGTTGAACTAGGGCCTGCAGCAGTCCCCAAAACTCGTTCCTCAGAACCAACCCTGGGTCTACTTCCAACCCCCATAACACATTGGCCTCATGATAACTACTGATGGAAATAGCTATATTGTAAATGCAAGGCCGGTGTACTGAACAGGCCGAAAAGTGGTTCATAAAGGTTATTTACTACAGTCGTCAACAAATGAGAAACAATTCTGCTATTTGCAATCAACTTTACTGGATTACTAATCCTGAAATACAAATACAAATACCCTTGTACATTCATGCCCTAAATACCATTTCCCTCATATATTGGTGGTATACAACCTGATGCATTTGTCCTTTTTCCTGCATATATTGTGGGTGAGCCTGTCCATAAACCTGTCTTCTTTCTTCGCACGTGCTACCAATGTCTTCCTTCAGTCTCCCAGAATTTTAACCTGTTGACATTCAAAAAGGCAAGAGTATTCCGTTCTCTAAATGTTCGACAGTTTAGTTTCTGGATGATGGGGTCAGACACCCTTAATTTCGTGGGGTCGGAAAGAGTCTTAATTAGGCACGATATTGTGACTGCGTCCCAATTTACTCGTTGACAACATAATAAGGAAACAATGGGACAATCGCTATAAAGAGTTCTTTCGCCATGGTGTCAACAACATTTACACTCTGCCCGAACAGTCTCAAACAAACAATAGTCAAAAAATATTCCAATACATACAATTTGCTTGTCTTGAAATGAATCATTGGCCTCGTAATGCAGCTGATCACTAGTGGGCTTCTGGGGAAACCTCGCGATAATGTCCCTTAGCAGCAGCTCCTGGAGATTCCTTGTTGTGGGCGCACCCTTCTTGACCGCATCAGAGGAAGGCTTCCCATACACATACACAGCGCCTCGCCGATTCACGAATACTCCATTTATGTCGTCTGCAAACAGTAAATCCACTCGCGAAGTAACATTCACTAATTTAATGCATGACTCGCGTACAGCAATGCCGACAAACACATGTCGGTAAACGTCGGCTGACTCCCCAAGTGGTCGCCACTAGGGCTCAAGTCGTTCTCTCTGCCACCAACAACTAAAAACTGACTGATTTCCACCCCTCTGGCTCGACGGCCTTCAAACACGATAAACACTGCCTCACTCTCATTGGCCAGTGCTCTCAACAACACAAAAAAATTAGACACATGGTCCAACTACAATAGCTTTTTCCAGCTTAAAATTCCACATGTTAAACACACCTTATAGTCTTTATTTCCACTATAACCATGTTTGACCCCTAAGGATTGCTGACCCATACGTCCGGTTAAAATCTGGGACTCCTCGTCCTTTAGGAACATAATAAAACATCCAAGTTTCAATTTTCTAGCCTGAGAAAGGCTACCTTGCTCGGACCCTAGTCCAGCTCAGTTGACGCGTCCTCGGATTTTGACAGCGCTTCTTGCTCACATCATAGTACAGGCCTCCTATAGACTCGGTGCAAACAACAGGAGTCCAGACACTTCACACAAAAACCAAAGTAGAACACCAACTAAACATCGCAGTGCCCTGGTGTTTTACACCACACACTTAGGGCATAAGAACCCACACGCGCGTTTAAAACAAATAAATCACACAAAAAGTTCTTTCACCAAAGTTCCATCAGCTTTCACAAACGAGTCTTTCAAGTTGCTAACACACATTTTCTTGATAAACAAACCACAGAATTGCGTGCGTTCACTCACGAACATGCAAAACAGACCCATATCTCTCCAACACTTTGTTTTACCTATGTACAAGATATTATATAGTTATAGAAGTCCACTTCACATACCATAATAGCACCATAAACTTATATACTAATACAAAATAGTGTCACCAGAGTGTCTAACTGTTATTTGTTTCAGTTGAGGGTTAAATTACAAGTTTTACTGTTCCGTACTTTAACTAATTCAAGTTTTATCTATTCTACTATTAAAATAATTCAAGTTTTAACATCTCCGAGCTCAACTTCAATTGTTTTCCAAAATATAATTAAACTGGAGCTATCGTCTGTCGGCGATTCACCACCTTTGGAGGCTGTTTCCTGGAAAACCTACTTTCTTCTGGTTTCAATATGTCGTTTCTCTGCTTACCTACTCGTCGATGCGTTTTTTCAACTAAGTTCTATGGCAATACACAAACTTTTACTAACACAGTGTATTGCGTCTTGTCATCAGGAAATTTTCCATCACCTGTGATTTTGATGAACTATTTAATTACGATGCACAATAATTAATTAATTTATTTCATATAAATTAAATTAACCTTGCCAGGAGTGCACTCCAGGAAATATTTTATTAAAATGAGTTTGTTTTGCACTGATTCTCATTTCAAATTATAACTGTGCTATATGCACTTTGTAATATTTGTTTTTTTTAATGCAGTTTCCTTGTCCAATTGTCAAATGTTTAAATTAATAATAAATTTGGCTTTTAGTTTTTCAGTAGAATATAATGTTTACGACTAATGGTTTAGAAGTGTTAATCATTGTGTATTTCATTATACTGGTTTCTAATAATGTAAGATGTCGAATTATTGTAATGATTACCTACAATTCAAATTCAATTATGTACGCTTTTGATCCTCACGGGTCGGATAATTCGAGGTAAGATATTAAACTTGTGTTTAGTTGTGAAACCAATTCAAATATCATAAGTCATTGTGCAGCAAACGAATGAACTTCAATTAATCGTTTATGATTGCGTTATGAGTAAAGTAGATGAAGCAAATGTGCTGTTAACAGAAGCTACCTTAGACGAGAGTAAACTTGAAGAGTTTGTTATTGTGTTTGATGAAGTAGTTGCAATAAACGAGATGAATTACTAGATAATTATTTTGCCTAGTGCCCTGTCCCGCCCCAACCTGAGACAAGATCTTTAAATGACATTAAATATGCCTTTGCAAATTTTGAAAAGGTTTTCCGGCATTTATGCATTCAATATAACAGATGTACAATCATGTTGTCTGAACTAACTTCTCGCTTATCAGTCAGCAGTACTCAGGCAACAACGCCTCCTTTACAGCTTCCTGTATTTTCAGGTAAACACACAGAGTGGGCTTTCTTAAGTGGGCTTTTCAGATCCATGGTCCATCAAGCTGATTGGGTGCCTGAAAGGTAAGCCCAAGGAAATTGTAAGTAATTACCCTATAACAAATGAGAACTATAGTATTGTTTGGTGGTTGCTGGAAAATGGTATAAAACTTACGTTTTGCCACTACATTACATGTACAGAACATATTGTGCCTTACAAAAGTATCTACCAATGCACCAGAGTCATTGTCACGTAATATTAGTGCTGTGCACGAGAATCTAAATGTTTTGAGTGCTGAACACATTCCAGTCTCTAAATGGAGTATTCGAGTGTATAATATTCTTCTTGAGAAAGTAGATACCCCACTTCTCCAAGAATTTTAGTTATTAGTTAATCAGGATTTGACAACTTGTGTTTTTTAACATTCTTAGAGCATTACGCTATAGCTAACGAGAATGTTCAACTGGAAAATATATATATGCACACAAAATACATACATAAAGACTATGTTTTCAGCATCCAGTATAAAGGGCTCGTCAAAGCATATTCAGTCTAGAAATACTTTACTTGTTGCGGTAGGAAATTATTCAACTTGTCCACTGTGTAAGGAAAAACATCATTTAAGCAAATGCGAACAGTTTTTACAAAAACTGTACAGGACAGAGACAAGTCTGTAAAGGAAAAATTAATATGTTTTAACTATTTGAAATCTAATGACATCACACAAAAGCGTTTCTCTAAATTTACGTGTAGACAATGCCAAAAAAAAAAAAAGCATCACTCATTGCTACATTTCATTCGTGGTCAGAGTGAAGAAAATTAAATGGAAAAATTTGAAGCTACTTCTCAAAGAAATGATTTAACTAACACACAGACATTACAGTTGTCAAATGAAAATGAAATGCAAACTGAAATTTTACTTTCAACCGCTTTGGTTTCAAGTGAGAGACAGCAGCGGACAGTTTCAAATTGTATTAGCCTAGCTGGATAGTGCCTCTCATATTTCCTTCGTAACTGAAAGGTGTGGTCGGCAATTAGGATTGCAATGTCACCGAGATAGGGTAAATTTAGCTGGTGTTGGTCAAACTCCTGTGACAGATTCTAGAGGAGTTGTCTGCTGCTGTGTTAAACCTAATAACTCTCAAGACATATCCTCCGAAGTTAGAACTACGATATTGAAAGAAATCATGCTTCCTTTGCCTGCATAAGAGATTTCTCATAGTTCTATATGCCATTTTAAATATTTGAAGTTAGCGGATCCCAGTTTCAAAATTCCTGGACCTATTGACAAGTTGTTGGTCGCTGACATAGTAAGTGGTGCTACGACTGGCAGTAAGATTGTAGGTGAACCTCATGCATTTCACACTGTGTTTGGCTGGATCGTAAGTGGTAAGATTGCTTGTGAAGCAGTGTACATTTCTTCGGTGTCATTCTTGATAAGACATATTAATTGGATGTTCATTTACAACGTTTTTTGGAGATAGAAGAAGTGCCTACAATGAAATTTATATCAGTTGAAGAAAAGAAATGTGAAGAGCATTACAACATAACACATACACGAGACATCGATGGTAGAAATATGCTGTGGTTGCCATTCAAACAAGAACAACCTAAGCTAGGAGATTCTTTTCAACATGCCCTACACAGATATGAACGTCTTGAGAGAAGTTGAGCAGAAACTGAGACTTAGCAATCGCATATAACCAGTTTCTAAAAGAATACGAAAGCTTGGGCCACATGACACACATTAAAAATATTAGGTCATTTGATGGCAAACAAGATAACCCTTTGCAAGTCCTGATGTATTGGTTGTATATGTAGCTCTATGTACTTTCCAGGAGTAAAGCAAGTTGCCATGATGGCTACCAGCAGCATGGTGTTTTGATTGAGACCTTTGTGGCAATCCAGGAACATCCTATACATTACATGATGCTGCGGACAAATTTTCTAATGTGCGGGAAGCGATAAATGTGTTAGTTAAGAGAACAAAAGTATTTGAGGGATTGGTAATGTAATTACACCCCAAAAAAAAAAAGTAAAAATACCACATGTGCGCAATGGATGGGTTAAAGCCTCCGAACCATTTAGTTTCAAGGGTGATTTGGCTGTCAACTGGAAAAGGTGGAAGCAGCAGTTCCAGATCTATATGATGGCGACTGGTGGTGAGAGCAAGAGTAATGAGGTTAAAGTCGCAACGTTATTACATGTGGTTGGAGAAGAGGTGCAAGATTTGTTCTATACACTGGATGTATCTTAGACAAATAGGAAGGACTACACAGCAGTAATGCAAAGTCTGGAGTCATACTTTCTACCGAAGACCAATCAGTGTGTGGAACGCCACAAATTTAATACTCGTATACAAGAGGAGGGTGAAACTTTCGACTTGTTCGTAACGGCACTCCAGCGATTGAGTACTAACTGCGGGTATGATAACCAACATGATGACATGATCAGAGACCGAACAGTTTGTGGAGTAAGGAACATCAGTCTAAAGGACAGGTTGTTGCGAGAATCAACAATGATGCTAGCCAAGGCAATACAGCTCTGCAAGGCGGCAGAACAAACACACGAATTAATGGATGCACTAAATGGCAAGGACGCGGTGCATGAAGTTCGAAGGGAATTTCACAGTGAAGCAGGCTCAACAGGGACATCAAAGGAGAGAGAAGAATTTGAGGGGAGACTTACAGCACAAATTAATGCAAGAGGCTACAGAAGTGGGCAGTTCCCGACCCATCAGCCGAGTGATGTGCAGTACCAGCCCATCAACACACATTACTCAAGGGGTAATGAACAGCAATGAGGACGAGGCTGGAAGCAGAGGGGGTCTACAAGTAAGACAGGTTTGCAGAGAGTCTTATTCTAACGGCGAAGGTATGTACAGACTCAATAACTATTCAGTGAAAGTGTGTCACAGGTGTGGACTGCAATATGTTACCTCTAGTTGCCTTGCAGTCAATGAAGTGTGTATAATGTGTAACAAAAGGGACATTATGCAAGGGTATGTAGATCTAAGAGTGTAAATGAAATAAATAAGGAAACCATAGATAATAATGTAGAGGTAGATCTAATGCTAGGGAGCGTTAGTTCAGATCAGTCAGATTTGTTGACAAGTGAAAATGGTAGACAAATGTTTGTGGAAGGTCAGGGTCAATGTTTTCTTGAAAGTCAGGACCAGTGTGCTGTAGAAGCTAATGTAATGAATGTTCAGACAAGCGACTGTGCAAACAGTGAGTTGGTAACTGAATGGTTTTGTGAATTGCAGGTAGCAAGTAACAGTTATGTAAATTTTAAAGTCGATACTGGGGCGCAAGTTAATGTCTTGCCAGAGGATATATTTTTGAGATTAAAGGCTAGAAATGATGCCTTGCTCACATCAAATGTTAAACTTAAGAGTTATACAGGGACAGAAATTCCTGTGATCGGAAAATGCTTTATTCAATGTCAGACTTTACAAGGGAGGTCAAGGGTACTAAAGTTTCAGGTAACAAGAGTAAAAAATACTGTACCTATATTGTGGTTGACCGGGATTCAGCAACTAGGAATTCTCAAACGAGTGGAATCTGTAGTTGCACACAAAGAACCCAATATTTCAAGCTTGCTGACATGCTACGAAAGTGTTCTTGAGGGTCTTGGGTCGATCAATGTTGAACCTTGTTCATTAGTACTTAGAGAGGGTGCTACGGCACCTGCAGCCATATTTCAAAGAATTCCATTTGCTCTCCATAAAAAATTGCGGGAAGAGATTGATAGGATGATTAAACTTAAGGTAGTCACAAAAGCAGTAGAACCTGCTGACTGGCTCAACCCTATTGTAATAGTAAGGAAGCCGTCGGGTGACATTAGGGTGTGTCTAGATCCCCAGCGATTGAATAATGTTACCATCAGAGAGCACTGCAGGTTGCCAACTTTTGAGGAGGTCACTGTTAAAATGAAATGGGCTCAATATTTCAGCACTTTATAGATGCAAACAAGGGATTTTGGCAAATACACTTGTCAGAGGAAAGTTCAAAGTTAATTACTTTAGATTCACCATCACATGGTAGGCTTCGGTTCACCCGTCTACCTTATGGGCTGTCGTGTGCCCCTGAAATGTTCTACAGAGTTTTCAGCCAGCTATTTAGAGATCTAGACGGGGTGCAAGTGTATGTCGATGATGTTATTGTTTTTGGCAATGATAGGGCAGAACATGATCGTAGGTTAGAGCAAGTACTGGAACAGGCAAAACAAAAAAATGTTACATTCAATCTAGGGAAGTGTAAGTTTGCTCTAACAGAAGTCAGGTATATTGGGCATATTGTTGGGAAGGGTGGTATTAAGACAGACGCGGACAAAGTCAGAGCAATCTTAGAGGTTCCTGAACCAACAAATGTTACAGGATTGCAAAGATTTTTAGAAATCGTTAACTATTGGGCAAAGTTTGCTCAAAATCTGGCTGAAAACACAAGCCTATTGCGAGAATTGTGTAAGAAGAATGTAGTTTGGTCATGGACTGAACAACATCACATGGCCTTTGAACACTTGAAAACTCTGCTGACCACCACACCTATACTTAAGTATTTTGATGAGGATGTTTTGGTTGTACTGTCAGTAGATGCATTAAGGAATGGTTTGGGAGCAGTTTTGATGCAGTCTAAGGGCCCAGTAGCACATGCCTCCAAATCACTGTCACCAGCTCAACAAAATTATGCACAGATCGACAAGGAACTTCTTGCAATCGTGTATGGGTGTGAGCGTTTTCACTAGTTTATTTACCGACGTTCAGTGTTAGTAGAGACAGACCACAAACCTTTGGGGGCCATATTAAAAAAAACACTGGAAAAATGTCCTCTCAGGCTACAGAGAATGCAAATTAAATTACAAAGCTATGACATCACATTAAAGTATGTACCAGGCAAAGATCTTGTAGTAGCGGACACATTATCAAGGGCAGGGGATCCAGGGGACAACCTAGAACTAGACAAGCAAGAAATAGCAGCACATCAAGGGTTGGTAGTACATCTCATCCAGGCGTCTCAGGATACGTAAGCGAAACTAAGGTAAAAAACTCTCGGAGATGAGGAGCTGATCCTACTCAAAAGTATAATAATGAGTGGTTGGCCTTCAGATGTAAAACAGGTTCCATCTTCGATCAGGTCCTTTTGGTAATACAGGGAAGATTTAACGGTGTGGGATGACCTTGTTTTTAAAGACACGCAGGTTGTAGATCCACAAAGTTTAAGGTGTGATCTTTTGGACAGAGTTCACTAGGGTCACTTAGGTATACAAAAGTGCAAGTGGAGGGCTCGGGAGTGGATATTCTGGCCTGGATTGTCGAAACAAATCAATGATAGGGTAAGCAACTGTGCTACATGTAGAGAAACACAAAACTTAAATGCCAAGGAACCTATAGTAAATAAAGAAATTCCGAGTAGGCCGTGGCAAATAGTAGCAGCGGATCTACTTTATTTCCAGGGAAAGGATTATCTGTTAGTAGTTGACGCATATTCAAAATACCCAGAGTTTATCCAGCTGAATTGTGACTTGTCTTACATCAGGCCACATAGTCAAATAGTATATGTTGGCTCCTGTTTGTTTTGTGTATTCCTAAGAAATTATGTAGATCATGAGGCAGGTCAAATAGTATATGTTAGCTCTTGTTTGTTTTGTGTATTGCAAAAAAAGTAGTTGTAATGGTAGTGTATGTATAAACAATGATTGTTGTATCATGGCAATTTAAGAAAAAAGGGGAGATGATGTATTGGTTGTATATGTAGCTCTATGGAGTTTCCTGGAATAAAACAAGTTGTAATGGTCGTGTATGTATAAACAATGATTGTTGTATCTGAGGTATTGGTTGTATATGTAGCTCTATGGAGTTTCCTGGAGTAAAACAAGTTGTAATGGTCGTGTATGTATAAACAATGATTGTTGTATCTGAGGTATTGGTTGTATATGTAGCTCTATGGAGTTTTCTGGAGTAAAACAAGTTGTAATGGTCGTGTATGTATAAACAATGACTCTTGTATCATGAAACATCAAGAAGAAAAAAGGGGAGATGATGTATTGGTTGTATATGTAGCTCTATGGAGTTTCCTGGAGTAAAACAAGTTGTAATGGTCGTGTATGTATAAACAATGATTGTTGTATCTGATGTATTGGTTGTATATGTAGCTCTATGAAGTTTCCTGGAGTAAAACAAGTTGTAATGGTCGTGTATGTATAAACAATGATTGTTGTAACTCAAGCATTGGTTGTATATGTACCTCTATGGAGTTTCCTGGAATAAAACTAGTTGTAATGGTCGTGTATGTATAAACAATGATTGTTGTATCTGATGTATTGGTTGTATATGTAGCTCTATGGAGTTTCCTGGAGTAAAACAAGTTGTAATGGTTGTGTATATATAAACAATGATTGTTGTATCTGATGTATTGGTTGTATATGTAACTCTATGGAGTTTCCTGGAGTAAAACAAGTTGTAATGGTCGTGTATGTATAAACAATTATTGTTGTATCTGATGTATTGGTTGTATATGTAGCTCTATGGAGTTTCCTGGAGTAAAACAAGTTGTAATGGTCGTGTATGTATAAACAATTATTGTTGTATCTGATGTATTGGTTGTATATGTAGCTCTATGGAGTTTCCTGGAGTAAAACAAGTTGTAATGGTCGTGTATGTATAAACAATGATTGTTGTATCTCAGGTATTGTTTGTATATGTAGCTCTATGGAGTTTCCTGGAGTAAAACTAGTTGTAATGGTCGTGTATGTATAAACAATGATTGTTGTAACTGATTTATTGGTTGTATATGTATCTCTATGGAGTTTCCTGGAGTAAAACAAGTTGTAATGGTTGTGTATGTATAAACAATGATTGTTGTATCTGAGGTATTGGTTGTATATGTAGCTGTATAGAGTTTTCTGGAGTAAAACAAGTTGTAATGGTCGTGTATGCATAAACAATGACTGTTGTATCATGAAACATCAAGAAGAAAAAGGGGAGATGATGTATTGGTTGTATATGTAGCTCTATGGAGTTTCCGGGAGTAAAGCAAGTTGCCATGATGGCTTCCAGCAGCATGGTGTTTTGTTTGAGACCTCCGTGCCAATCCAGGAACATCCTGTACATAACAAGTCCATCCTTTAATTCCGAGGTAGCTTATCTTATTCTTCACCGTACTGTAATCAAAGATGCCAGTTCAACTACTAAAGTGGGTGTTGTTTTTTACAGTTCTGCAGCAACCTCTAATGGTGTATCACTGAATGACATACTCCACACTGGGCAAAAATTGCAGGACATCTGTGAGATGAATTTCAGAACATTACATGTTGTTTTTACTGCCGACATATGCAAGATGTATCGACAAATAAGAATACATCCCGATGATTGCAAATATCAGTGTATTTTATGGCGACCTTCTGTTAAAGATAATGTTCAGTTCTACAGACAGAATACTGTTATGTATGGACTATGATGATCTCCTTATCAAGCACTGAGAACACTGAGGCAATTAGCAAGTGACGAAGCTGAAGATTTTCCTTTGGCAACTCAAGCACTATTACGAGATGTTTTTGATGGATGATGTGGTCACAGGAGCTGACTCTTTGGAAGAATCAATCAAATTGAAGGCTGAGTTAGTGTCATTGTTACAACGAGGAGGATTCAAACTACGCAAGTGCACTTCCAACTGTATTGCTTTACTTGAAGATGTGCCTGCATCTCAGCGAGAAGATTGAAGATCCTGGACCAAGAAGGCAGTCAGACTGTTAAGGTGCTTGGTGTGCACTGGTGTCCCGAGAACGACGAATTCACATACCACATTAATATACCTCAATATCAACCACCAAAAGAGTTATCTTGTCAACTATTGCATGGCTTTATGACCCATGTAGTTGGGTGTCTCCAGTTGTTGTGTGGGTAAAATTTTGTTGCAGACAGTTTGGACTCGTAGTTTAGATTGGGACCAACCTATTCCTATAGAGTTTGGTCAGCATTGGGTACATTTCAAAGGCATTTTGGGCATTTTAGTCGAGGTGAAAATTCCACGTCAAATTGACGCGGATAATGCAGAGAGTACTGAGTTTCATGGTATTTGCGATGCCTCTTAAAAGCATACGCTACTGTGGTGTATGTTCGCATTGTTCACAAATTAGAAGAATTGTCCACTTTCCTCACTGCAGCTAAGTCAAAGGTTGCTCCATTAAAAACAAGTTTAAGTTTCTAGGCTCGAACTATCTAGGGCATTACTCTTAGCAAGGTTATGGCAGTGATTAAGCAAATTGTTGAGTGGTAAGGCTCATCCCTTGATCGTATATATGTTGTCAGATTCATTGATTGTCTTATCATGGTAGAAATCTTCACCACATAAATTTAAAACATTTGTTGTCAATCAAGTTTCTGAAATTCAATCAATTGTACCTCCGAGTTAGTGACATTATGTCCAATCCAGTTGTAACCCGGCAGACCTCGCATTGCTAGAAGTCTTTCCTAATGAAGTCATGAACAACGAAATATGGTTCTATTGCCCTGATTGGTTGAAAGGCTCTGAAGATACATGGCCTAAAAAATATTAGCCAAATACCTGATCTGATGATAATTTAGAGTTTAAATCTCAAGAAATGTAAGATCTAGCAGTTTAAGAAAATTTTGGTACCATGTTGACATTTCTAGAAAATATTTCGTCGTCATCAAAACTCAAACGAGTAACCTCATGGATGCTTAGGGCTAGAGCTGCAGTCTTTAAATAATCTCATTCTAATCCAAAATGGTTGACTACTGCCGAATTAAAATCAGCATTATTGGTTTGGGTTCAAATTGTTCAAAATTATGTATTCCCAGAGGAATTAGATTTACTAAGGCAGAATGAGTGCTCAAGCAAGTTAAAGAAACTGTATCCTTTTCTCGATCCACTGGGTGTGATCAGGGTGGGCGGCCATCTGCAACATTCATTGTCACCTGAAATGACAAAATATCCTATAATCTTTCAGGGAAATGTTATCTGTCTTTGTTAATTGTATGACACTACCATGAAGTACCTATATCTTCATGCTGGGCCTCAGGCATTACAATATCTTGTAGAGAGGCAATATTCGATACTAGGCGTTAGACGGACTATTCGGCTTTGTGATCGTCAATGTGTTTAATGTTTCAGATGGTCAGCCAGAACAACCACCCCTCTAATCGTAAACCATCCTGCTATGAGATTTTACCAAGTGCATAATTTTCTGAAGGTTGAAATAGATTTCGCAGGGCCATTCTCAACCAGACCAACAAAGATACGAAAGGCTCCAATAGACAAAAGCTACCATTACATTTTTGTATGCATGTCAATGAAGGCTGTTAATCTAGAAGCATTTTTAGCCGCTCTTAAACTGTTTGTGTAATTGAAAGTAACTCCATCCGACATGTGTTCTGATCAAGGCACCAACTTTATTGGAACGAGTAGACATTTAAAAGAAGTTCATCGAGCACTTCATACTGAACCTTCATGGCATAGTTTACAACATCACTTACATGACTTCAACAGTGTGTGGCACTTCAATCCACCAGCAGCACCTCATTTTGGCGGCCTCTGGGAGGTAGCTGTTGAATCAGTTAAATTACACATGAAGTGGGTCATTGGGGATCAAAATTCTTACGTTTGAGGAAATAGTTTCTCTTTTCGCCGAGATTTCAGCAATAATGAACTTAAGACCACAGTGTCCTATGTCATCAGATGCTTCAGAATTTGATGTCCTTACTCTAAGTGATTTCCTTGTTGGTGCTCCTCTTGTTAGTTTGCCTGAGCAAGATCTGAGTCATCTTGTGAAAAATCGTTTGGCAGCTGGTCACCAAATTAAAGCAAAGTATCTGGAAACACTGGAGTTCAGAATACTTACAATACTTTACAGCAGAGATACAAGTGGAATGATTCTGCCCAGTTTGAAAATTGACACTTTGGTTCTTGTGAAAGAGAATAATTTACCGCCATTAAGGAGTAAGGTAGCCAGAATTGTGAAACTTCATCCGGGTTAAGATGGAGTGGTAAAAGTACTTACCGTTAGAACTGGGAATGGTGAACTTTTAAGACCATTTCGAAATTGCCTCCTTTACCCATTAATGATGATTGTTGAACTATTAGAAATTACTAATTATGCCAATTAATTAGGTTTTGATTTACAATTTTATATGTTCTTTTCATGTTGAGAAAGTGTTGTCTTTTGAATTTATGTTGTATTCATATGATAATGTTTGTTTGAAATAATGTAAAATTATTGTGTCGTGAAAGTGTTGTCTTTTGAATTTGTGTTGTATTCATATAATAATGTTTGTTACAAATAATGAAAAATTATTGTGCTGTGGTTTTTGGAAAATGTATCATTTTCGGTTAACGGTATGTTCTGACCTACTTGTCATAGAGAAGGTTCTGAATTTATGTAACTTTTTCATTAGTCTTGTTTTTGTTTATTCTTTGTTGTACCAACAAACAACAAAATGGAGAGAGAAGTAAAACCTATTTATTGAAACTAAAACTGCAATTTTACTTTGTGAAACTAATTCAATAATACAATATGTGGGCTACATTTAAACCAATTGAATTACGCACACTGTTCTTATGTGGAGGTGGGTGGTAGTTGGGTAAATATGGTATTTTTAACCGGACATAATCTTGGCTATACATTTATGGTACTGTTACAGGTCAGGCAAGGTCACCTGCAGGATGAAGGTTTTTAATTAAATAAAATATAGTAACTAAAGCAAAGTCAAATTTATTGCAGGCATATACACTACGATGCCTGAATGTCACTAATGAAATGATCAATAACTACTGTATAAATGTTTCTGTTAAAGTAACGAGATGTGCTGGGGCAGCACCCCTTTCCTCGACTTATTTGAAGATTCAACACTTATGTGCATTTTCGTAAGTTTGTGCAGATTGTCAGCAATATTATCAGTACAAATTGAGAGCGGCCAGGATTGAACTGTGTGACATCTTAATGTGTGCCCCATTTGAAGTGCATGCCCGCCCAGTCGGCCTTCGGCCCAGTTCGAGCATCTTCGAACTTATTCGTCGCCTCCCCTCCCTTCGTGCCTCGTGACCTCCCTCTTCCCCTACCTTCACCTGGCTCCCGGTCGTTCGCCTCCAGGGCAGTCCAGTGTTGCCAACCGTACAGCCCTGACAGCATATGTACGGTAATTTCGCTGTGTGTACGGTCCTGTTCGTGGATTGTATGCTACTTGTACAGTCCTAGCACATTCTAAGAAAATATGTTTAAAATATTTTCACCCGATTAAAAATTTAAATCCATATTTTTAAACATCAGATGCACTACACTTTAAAACGTATAATATTTATTTTATATCAGAACATAATTCCATAAAAAAAAACTGCAAAAATTAAAGGCACTTTTGTAGCAAGCCAGTGAACAATTTACTATTTCTTCTAAAAAAACTGACTTTGTTGTATCGACATTCAAAAGCTTGCACACACTGCGGAAATTAAGCTAGCAGTATTTTCGCAGATCTTTTACCATTCATAGGCAATGGAAAACTTGGAGGGTGTTTTGATATTTTTTATTCTAATTCGAAAATCACCAAAGCAGTATAACTGCCAAAAATCACACTGAATAAGTTGCGTATCACTTAAAACATTTAACATTTAGCTACTACAGTTATATGAAATTGAGAATAATGCTAATTATGGCAGAAACTCGGCAGAAAACTCTAAAAATTGTAGAGTATGTTCATGGGGCTAAAAATACAGTCCAAATGATATTTTCGTACGGACATTTCTTGCTGAAGGGTTGGCAATACTGGGGCAGTCTGAGTCCCGTAGCGCTGTGGGAAGGTTGCTTTCTCCGCTCTGTTACCTCGATGCTCGGTCGGCACGCACGTAACTTTGTGAGTTTTTTTCGTTAATTGTGTTTTGATGGGTTGCACATTCTGGAGGTTCGCTTCCAGTTCGGTAAGTCACTTCCCCCCCCCCCCTTTGTTAGTTTTCTGCAGTTTCCTTTGTAGTTTTTGGTTGTGCGTGGCCGACGGAGTGTTGATGTAGCAGGAACGGTGGAACTATTAATTGTCATAGTTTTGTAATGATTTTCACTGTTTCCTGGTAACTAAATTGATTCATTCTTTGTTAACTAACTTATTTATTAAGTACCTGGATGCACTCAGATAAGTTTGATTATAGTACATGCACCACATTTGTTAAACTATAATTTGTGTTTCCTATATGGAGTGGCATTTACCCTGTGTTGTATATGTGTTTTTACTGTGGGTTAGCAGTTGTTTGTGAACCTCGGCTCGGGACGTACCCGTTTGGTGGAGCGTTGTTGTTTGCCCTGTCTGTGTGGTGCCTGATAATGGGCACAATTTCTGTGTGACTCTGCTCGGGTTCGATTCCCGACTTATGATCGTTTTGACCCTTTGCTGAATTATTGTTTTGTGGGTGTGCCACGCCGCTGAGGACATGGGTAGGTGGTTTTCGCAGAGCGATGTGCGTTGGTTGTTCATTCATTTCAGGCTGTGCGCATGTATTTTTATTAACTTTTGCGATAATGGCCTCCGCAGGTGCTAATGATTTTGTGCTTCATTGGGGATATCTCGAACTGTGTCAATATTTACATGAATCGGGTGAAGAATTTCTGGATAGTGAGAACATAATAGCTTTGCACATACGAGGTATTGCTTATGTCAATTTCCTGCGGGATGTTGGAAAATTACAAATGAGAGAAATTATGACGGCGTCCTAAACTGTGTTAAAGGGGTGGTTGAATGCGATCGACGTTTTGTGAGTAGTGCAACCTGACGATGTGTTGCGTTTTCAGGTTGTTGTTGATCGCATGTACAGCAGTCACCTATCGGCAAACGACCAGCGTTCCTTTTTGATGTGTTTGTCAGCTAGGGTTGAGTGGCATGCTGTGACTGTTTTGGGAGATGTCCTACGAGACGACTGCCATTATGAGGTGTTTAAGGTGCGCCTGTTAGAGCACGCCGGTCCCTCTAGTACATGGTCGCTTATGAAAGAACAATATGTAGATCGTTTTCAGTGTCGTCGTATGTTCAGGACGTTAAAGATACGCTGGTGCTATGAATCTGAAGTGTGCAGAGAGTAAGTTAGTCGGCTATATTGTCGATCATTTTATGTCTGGGGCCCATTCCCATAGGTTTGTTTGTAGTCGGCCCAATACCTTTGAAAAGCTCAGGGTTTTGGGGCTCGCGATTGAGAGCGAGCTACAACCGGAATGCGAATTTCATCGTGCTGTCCCTTCAGTGTCATGTGCTAAGCTGAATTTAACGTCGGGTGTTTAGCACCCTTCGTCTCGACCCTTGCCACGTGTGCAGGCATACATTTCAGCTTTGACAATGGCATCAAATGATGTCTCGCCCAGTGTATCGGGCGTGCAGTCTGTCGGAGTGTCAGATGTAGTAATTGCATATGATTTGAACATGTTTCTGTAGACTGTCTTTTACCTAGTGTACAGCACGATGCCATATTTTTTTAGGTGCAAGAAACCTGCGCATTTGCGTGCCTTCAGTCTGGGAAACTGAGCGCTTCTCTCCTTACCCGTGCGAAGTAGGGCAAACGTGGAGATTACTACATAGCATGTGCTGACTTTTTAGTGGGCTTGCTGTGTCATGGTGTCGAGCACGCTGCATTAATGGACACTTGGCTTTACATTCCTTTGTGCATGGCAGTTGTTTGTCTTGTCTGCTTTGTAACAACTTTTTTCTATCCTCCAGCATTTCTGAAGTGCCGTCTATGCTGGTGTGCGTGGCCAATGGCGGCGGCGTGCGATGTTCTCGATCAGTGCTGTTGCATGTGAATTCGGAAGATTTTCATGGTCGTTTCGGATTTGGATTTTGGAAGATCTGGTCGCCGACCTGATATTGGGCCTGGACTTTCTGAGTCACGTTCATGCCATGGTAAATGTGCACGCTCATCTGCTGATATTTTAAGTTTTCTCCTGAGTATGTGTGCGCCCGCACCTAAAGGCTGAGTGACTATGATGACCCCATCTGATGTTTCTGCAGTACAGTCATTGTTAGATGAGTTCAACGATGTGATTACACCGCGCATTGGTTGTTGCGATGTTCTGCCGTATCTATTTACTGTCACCGATGATATTCCGGTGCATGTGACATTTTACTCCTACAGCCCACCTAAATTGGATATTATGTGTGGCATAGTCGACAAGTGGCCGGCTTTAAGATAGTTGAAGTTCCGAATATTCTAATTTATGCACCATTCAGAGAAAATTATGCGCAGGAAAATATTGTTCGCATTGTCAACCAGGATGATAAACAAATTGATTTCAGAAACGAATAAATTACACTGCGCTTGCACTTGAAGAAAAATGGGCCTGAGTTTTAGGAAAAAGACTATAAAAACAAGTCTCCCCACCAAGCCAACGGTCAGTTTATCACGAGCAACAAGTGTGTTAACATGTAAAAATATTATGTTCTTGAAGAGTCTAGGATTCAAAGTAAAAAAGAATGGAAGCAGAAATACTGAATGCAGATGAGCCCATTAGTTACAAGGATACCGTAACAAAGACTGAATTCCATGCTTATTCGCCTTACCTGTCCATACCATACCAGTTGTCATCTGAGGTTCGAATACCGGTGCAAAACCAAGACATCTATACTTTACCATGCAACTCATACTTAAGATTCAGAGGCACTAATACAAATGCTGTAAATGCCTTACCTGTCACCACAACGAATATTAGAAATGGAGTACTTCACTTGATTAATAAAATTGCTTATGAACTGAATGGTGTCGAGGTTGATCAGACATGGGATGTAGGTATTACAGCTACTGTGAAGAACTACCTGTCTCTTACACACAACCAACTGCCTGGAGCCAAAATGTTCGAATGGAGTATCGAACCAAATTATAAAGTCCCTGTGTACAAAGGTGGAAGATTTGAAATATGTGTACGACTTTTCTCGTTGCTAGGATTCGCTGAAGATTACAAACATATTATAGTGAATTCTAAATAAGAATTGGACATATTTTTAGCTAATACTCAGACAAATTCTTTACTGGATACTGCAGAAAACACAGAGGTCGTGACGCTCTTTTTACAGTCGATAGAATGGCTGCTGCCACAGGTTCAAATAAAGATGGAAGAGAGAATAGAACTACTCAAATTTATCGAGAAAGGAAGAAATATAGATGTAGGCTTTCGCTCGTGGAGCTTGGAAACTTGTAGAGCCCTTGCTAAGTCTCAAAATGTAAATTACAATAATAAATCATAATTTGAAATGGAAAAACCATGCTACATAAGCATTCTAGATCAGAAGACAGAATACTACAAGTGCAAATCACTCAAAGTTTGATCACATCAATATAAATAATGCCAAAGTTTATTTGAACTTTGAAAGTTTTCCGTACATGAACCAGAACGCGCATTCCAATAATGGTTCTTTCATGTTGGCATTCCAAATTTTTGCAGATTTTCAGAAATCATACTATGGACACGAAGCATCGAACACACTCGAACCAAAAGAGTTTATTAACAGTGCCCCGCTCCTTGTATTTGAAACAAGTAAACAAGATGATCGTATAAACACTGGAGTAATTGATGGTCTCATTGAAATAACAGCAGCAGAGAATATACCTGCCAGTACACAGACCTACGCTCCCAGTATCCACGACCGTTTGGCAACATATAACGCAAGGCATAAAGTGGTGAAAATACTAACTTAAGCTCAGTTCGATCTTGGCCGTCACCATGTACACAAGCATTCTGGGCTTCCAGTCTAACTTGGATTAAATTTGAAAGAGGTTAGCATAGCTTGCCATGCTGGAAAAGTGACAACGCATAGCTTCCTGTCTCCATTTCACTGGAAAATCTTGGATAAGAAAAGTAAACGCACCAGTAGATGGCTTACAAAAAAACTATCATGGACAAACTGGGAAGATGGACATGAGGATTATGAGAAAAATAAAGACGTATTAACTGAAATTATATGTGATGAAGAAGTTGTATTTGTTTCTAGGGTGGAGCAAAAAAATGGCTAAGCATATATTGTAAGATGTTAATATTATCGTTTCGCAAATTACATACGAGTGTCCTTCCCTTCGCTACTTGAACACAAAGCTCGACAAGCCTGAACATGTCTGCGAGTCATGTGAGCAGGACCTTACCTGTTCGCACCTGAACGTGCTATTGCTACGGCTGTGGTGTTTGGGAACCCCAGTGATGTGTGCTAGTGTGACATCAGCATAGATAGTATGTAGCAAGCCAGGATGGGAGGCCGCTTAGTCTGTCGCAACCTTTCGGTCAAGTTACTATGTTCTCACAGCACACAACATGGTGAACAATGGACACCAGATTTCGACGAGAAGAGTTCCACGACCACATCGATGCGGAAGTTGGTATTCGCAGGGTGCACTACATGCCTGTTGGTCATCCAGATCGTCTCGAATTCTGCAATTGACTTGAACACTTTCTGTGGGTCAACGACGAAGATATGTTCAGTGTGATGCCTGTTCCCTGCAAGTTTGTCGACTGCCCAGTTTTCCACCTCCGACCAGATAGCCAGCTACCATCCACAACTGAGGAGCTTATTAATCGAGCTAAAGGTGAGATCATCATTCGCCGAAACAGTGTGAGTTGTATCTACTTAGTACTAAGCCGTGACGAACAAGTTATTCGCTGGGTGGAAAGGTGCAGTGACTGGACCCACACAGCTATTTTGAAGAAAGGCAAGGTACTGTGGACGTCTCCATGCATGCATCTGATGTGTGAAGTGTATTTGTCATCATAGCCAACCTTTTAATCTGTACTGTATTCTCATCATCATGTACGGGTGGCCTGCCCCATGGTATGGAACCGAAAGTTTTCTGTTTTCACGTATCAAGCAAGAGGTTTACAAGAAATGCAGAGAAATTATAGAAGATCCCAACAACAGTCATATAAACTTTAGTGACAAAGTTCGCAATGACATTTATGAATACTTTGGTTATGAAGCTCGCAACAACATTTATGTAAACTTTAGTGACTCTGAAGACTCCAATGATTTTCAAGACTATAAATCAGTTCTACGACCTGACCCTAACAAGGAGGAAGTTATACCCCCCCCCCCCCTTTATGTTCGAGGCCTGGGCAGATAACTATGCCTACGTGGTCACCAGCAAACAGTGTGTAATTTATGAAATTAAATTTGAAAGTGAAGAGTGGAGTGGAGAAATTCTGAACCGAGCTTACTTTGAAAAGTGTAGAGATGGCAACCACTTTCGTGTGGCGTTCAACCCCTTCTCACCACGTACTACTAGAAATGTTACAGCTTGTTTTTGCGTTTGAAGATGTTAACTGCTCTGTTCATTTATGCAAACCATTTTTGCCACTATCATTGACTTTTGATCAAATGAAATCAGGGGTTGAGACAACAGAGTGTGTTGTTGTGGATAAATGTGATGGACTGCAACTTAAGATAAGTGCAATAACATCTACACATACACAATGCCTTACAACAGGTTGTGCTTCTCACATTTGTCCTGTGTATAGAGAAAAACTGTTCCAAGATATTAATTCCTCACCAGCAAATTTTTGAAGGGGTATTTACAAAATAAAAATGTAAATATATACCGTAAAATGGGGTGAATAGGGACGCTGGGGTGAATAGGGACAAAATTTGAAACAGATTCCTAGCTTAGAATTTTATTGTAAATTAAATTATATTTCAGTACAATAACTCTTTGTTAAATCATTAACTGCCAACCTTTAGGAAAAACTCTGATTTAAAACTGTGTACTGGAGCTTTTGATTTGAAATTTTCTCCCTTTTCACCCCAGCGTCCCTATTCACCCCATTTTACGGTATCAGTGAAAGCAATTCTTAATTACCAGTCAAGATGGAGGAGGCAACATAAGATGTTGTAGCTCATGCATTATTGCAAAAGCAATAAATTATGAAGATGCTTTTGTCGCCCGACCTCTCCGAGGCTGAAGCCTGTGACGACACTGCAGTTGATGACCACATGCTAAGTTACGATGTTGGTGACCAGACAACCATGGAAGGACGCGATATCGTTGGTGATTCTACATTTATGTGTCCTGTTTTTGGAGAGGACTACCTTGCCTACTTGGTACGGAAACATGTACGTGCAATACTTAAAGACATTTTAAATTTACTTTAAGATTGTGGTTCATGATGTATGTAAATATTTTTGTGGTAATACCGTATTGTTTGCTTAAAACTGGCCCCGGGAACCTGTTGGAAAATGTTGGAAATGGAATGATGTGAGCTTATATATGTACAAATGTGTATATATATATGATATAAAAAAACACAATAAAATTAATTTTCGTGACTTTTATTTCCAACTATTGGCAATTTAATAATGCCTTTTAAATAATACTTCCTTAAATAGTTTACTGAAAATATTAATTTCAGAGGGAAAATATAGCATTCTTGCAAACTGTGTCTGAAATCACCACTTACTACAACATGCATGAAAACAATGGTTTAAATTAGGGATGGGACGGTTCCACTATTTCCGGTTCCGTTTATCGGTTCCATGCTATAAAAATCGGTTCTCAGTTACTGGTTCCAGTTCTTTACGTTTGGAATTTATTTCTTCTTACACCCAGTTGTCATGAATTATAATTTTGTTTCATTATGCAATTTTGCCTTTACTTTTCTGGAAAAATATTACGATACAATCTGAAATGTAGTTTACGTAATAATCATAAAAAAATCATTTACAGCACGTATTAGAAATATAATTAAAAAACAATTAGAAGCATATACTGCAAATAAATAAAGAGGACAACTAACAACTAAAAGCATATGGGCCTATTCATTCATTCAGCACAATAAGGTTTACATACACAATTTACACCTGAACACACTTGGAAACACGTTAACATTGTTTTCTAGAAAAACATTTTACAATCTGATGTCCCGAAATATCTCTAAAAAATTTTCAAAGATTTTTGTTTAGAAACACTAGCATCTTTACCTGATCAAGGTCAAGTATGTGCCTTTTTTTGTCTACAATATCTCCAGCAATGCTGAATAGTCTTTCTGAGAAGACTGTTTCAGCAGGAATGCAGAGATATTTTTTTTTGCCATTATCTGCAATCTTGGAAATGATTTTCACTATTTTCAATAATTGGAAACACTTGGGTCCGGAAGCATCAGAGGTTCAGAAAGATAAGCTATAACTTCACTTTCTACGCTGTCTTCATCAGTTTTGGTAGTCTTGAAAATTGCATCATACCTAGAAAAAGAATGTTTACTTGGGGGATGTGATGGTGGTGAGAATGAACTCGATTGCTTGGCTTGTAGCTACAGCCTCAGATGAAATTGGCTGTGTGATTATTATAGATCTTGCCTCTGAAATGAGATTTTATTTTGCAACTTTAAATTTTTTTTCGTCTTTGAAAGGATTGCCTTTCATGCGTGGGTCTAAAAGAGTTGCCATCGTGTACACTACATCGTCTTCAACAGTTGTGTATCGAACATTGAGTGAGGCCAGTAAGTCATTCCGAAGTCCCTGAAGGCAAGAGGAAGGTGGTGCAGCATTCTGTAAATCATATCTTGTAAGGTTTACTAGTGGGATTACTTCACACACAGTGACCGATCTGTACTCATTAAAGATGAAGCTGATTCAAAAACTTGAAGGATGGGTAAAACATTTTCTACCATTGACCATTGAGACTGTGTGAGTTCTACTGGTAGCTTTAGCTCACCTGCTGCCAATGTAATTGCTGGCCTCTGTTGATGCACACGCTGCAACATGTGCAGAGTAGAGTTCCACCTTGTTGGTTCATCCTGAACAAGGCAGTGCTGTGGAACATTTACTGCCCTGATAGCAAAATCAGCTTGATTCAAGCTTGTCATATCAAGCCACAAGCTCGAATCAAGCTAACTAGTCTCGACACAACAAGCCTGCAGCAAGCTGACCACGAAAGCTTAATGCAAGATTGCTGCAAACTTGTAGCAAGTTTACCTCATATAAGGCTGGATACAACTGTAAAAATATGTTTTTCTCAAACTTGAATCAAACTTGCCAAATAGGGCTTGTAATGGCAAGCCTAAATCAAGTCAATTGCAGGCTTGTCGCATGCTATCTGGGTGTATGTTGACCCTTTTTCAAAATTTTACAAGCACAGGCCGAGTGCTTGAAATACCCTACCAATCTTCTGCTGGTTGCACATAAAGATGAAACAGCTTTGTTGTTAAAGAATCCATTTTTACAACCAGTTGGAAACTGTGGGCTAGGCAAGCAACATGTGAAAACTAAGACATTTCTAGAGCTGCAACAACATTACGACCATTGCCTCTGACAATTGCCACTACTTTATCAACAAGACCCCACTCTGTCAATGTTGATGTGATAAAGCTACATAGATTAACAGCTGTGTGGCTTACTTCAGGGAAAGGAACCACTACTATACAGAAGTGTTTCAGAGTGAATTCCTTGTCGAAAAAGTGCACTATCAAACTTAGATAATCATTGTTGGCTATGGTAGTCCACATGTCTGTTATTACTGCAACAAATTCTGATTCCGCAAGTAACATTGTTACTTCACCTTCCATTTTTGTATATAACTCTGGAACCATCTTGTTAGAAAAGTGCTTTCTAGAAGGTAAAGTATAGCGTGGTTCAATATGTGAGATGAGCTTCTTAAATCCTCTGTTCTCAACTAAGCCGAATAGTTGATTATCAACACATATATCTCTGCAACAAGGTGTGTAATGTGCTTACCTCTGGGATCTGCAGATATAAATTTACTTTTCAAATTGATAAACGGTGAAAGTGTCGGTTGTCGATATGGCCTTGCAGTTGCATCACTGGAAACATATTGTTTTGAATTTTGGGGACAAGGCCAATGATGCAGAACTACTTTCACCTAAATATGAACTGGGCGACTTACTTGAATGTGGTGAGCCCTGCTGTTGAGGAGTATCTGTATCAGGACTTAAACTTCTTTGAGCAATTATCTTGTGCTTCGCCAACACATGTTTTTGATGTTAGATGTACTCATTGAAACACCACAAGAAATTCTCGCATCACAGTGGATACAAATTGTGTATGCTTGATTATTCATGTCTATTCTAAAATGATTCCAGACATCAGACATATCTGAATTTTGTTTGTCAATGAAGTACCTACCATAAAAACATTAAAGTAATATATTTATATCCCTGAAGCACAAACTCTCATAAGTTGAATACACATATTTTTCACGTTTTATTTACGTGTTCGGCACAGCAATTTAACCACAAAAGTTCTACTGTTCCCCGCCAAAAAAAAAAAAAAAAGTTTAAAAAAATCTTTCTGCATGCAACGAAACATTACTAATGTCAGCTGGGCTGGCCAGACTAACACATTGATGAAAAAACAAATACGTCGTGTTGCTGTTTTGCTCGGCCCATACGTGAGTGTTACGGGTATTGAACAAGCCATCCCTGGTGAAACAGCTCTCGTCTGTGAACAACACATGCTGTAGAAACTGTGGCACATTTTCGCAGCACTGCAACAACCATCGGCAGAACGCATGCCGTGCAGGATAATTAGCTTCTTGTAAGGCCTGTACCTTCTGTACATGGTATTTATTTATTTATTTATTTATTTTATTTATTTATTTATACACTACAAGATTCAGCTCTAGGCCGGTTTACAACTTGAAGTGTTTAACCTTATACATAAATACACATTAATACAACAAGAAGTTCATTTAAAAAAGAATTAGTAATAAAATTAAAGAATTGTGGAAAAAAAAATTACAGTTACATAACAATTTGGAGAAAAAGTGCCAATACTATC